>CAUYSK010063593.1:0-32052 GCA_963575035.1 Avahi laniger | reverse complement strand
TTATACAATACTATTGCACTCTGTGACTTTGGACAAAACTATTGTAAGTGTATAATATTTTTTACAGACTAGTGTACTACATGTAGGTCAAGTTATCAGAACTGGGATGCTTGTTTGTATCCTCCTATACTCAAGTTGAAGTTTAATTGCCATTATAACAATATTAAGAGGTGGGACCTTTAAGAGGTGCTTAGGTCATTAGGGAATGTTCTAATGCCATTATCAGGGGGTGGGTTTGTTACTGTGGGAGTAGTTTCTCCACTCTTGCTCTTTTTCTTTCCCTCTTTTTGCCTTTCTACCACATGATGCCCTCTGCCATGTAACGATGCAGCGAGGCCATTGCCAGATGCTGGTGACTTGAAATGGCATTTCCCAGCCTCGAGAGCCGAGACACAATCTATTTCTGTTCATTATCAATTACCCAATCTGTGTGCAATATTGTGTTATAGCAACACAAAGTGGACCACAACAGAAATTGCTACCGAGGAGTCGGCTGATGCTGTACCAAATACCTGAAAATGTGCAAGCGGCTTTGGAACCGGGTAATGAACAGAGGCTGCACGAGTTTGGAGGAGCAGACTAGAGAAAGCTTATATTGCCATGAATGGCGCATTAAGGCTGCTTCTGGTAAGGGCTCAGAAGAGGAGAGCTGCAGGGGAAATCTGAAATATTGCAGAGATTACTTGGCTGATCGTGATCAGAATGTCGGTACAAATATGAATGGTAAAAACAATTCTGACGAGGACTCAGATGCAAATGAGGAACAAGATATTGGGAACTGGAGCAAAGGCCATCCTTGTTACAAAGTAGCAAAAAACTCTGCTGAATTGTGTTAATGTCTAAGGAATTTATGGAAGACAGAATTTAAAAGCAATGAATGGGGATATCTGGCAAAAGAAATCTCTAAGCAGCAAAGCGTTGAGGGAACTGAATGGCTATTTTTAACGGCATATAGTAAAATGTGAGAGAAAAAAATGATTTAAAGACAGAATTTATTTTTTAAAAAAAGTAACAGAATGTAAAGATTTGGAAAATTTGCATCCTGGCCATATAAAAAACAAAAAAGTGTGCAAAGGTGTGGCCAAGAGACCCTTGGATAAAGAAATTAGTATGTCTAGAAGGGAGTCACGTGCTATTCATCAAGACAAGGGGAGAATGACACCTAAGCATTTCAGAGATCTCTGACGCCGCCCCAAGACAGGGATCAGGGCATCCACGGGAAATCACTTGCTGCCCTGCCAGCCTCATTTCTCTGCTCTCCACATCCCAGTGCAGAGCCCCTTGGCTGCCCCAGCCAGGGCTCAAGTGGACCCAGGTGCAGCTCCAGAGGGCACAAGGGGTAAGCCTTGGCAGCATCCATGTGCTGCTAATTCTGCAGGAGTATAGAGTTCTCAGGCTGTGGAGGCAAGGCTACCTCCACCTAGATTTCCAAGGATGTATCTGACTGACTAGGTCCTGGGCAGAAACCTGCTGCAGGGCTGGAGCCACCACAGATAATCCTCACCAGAGCCATGCCTAGTGGTGCTGAAGGGGTGGGTGTATCCCCAGAACCCCAGAACTGTAGAGCTAGCAGCGTGCAACTGCACCCTGAGTGAGCTGCAGGCATGAAGCTACCCTGTGGGAGCTGTTGTGGGAATAGATCTCGGCAAAGCCACGGGGGACAGTGCTTCCCAGGGCCTTGGGGGCCCAACCCCACACCCCAGTGTGTCTAGGAAGCAGAGCATGGACTCAAAGAAGATCACTCCCATCACTCCCGTCACTCCCAAGCTTTAAGATTTAATGTTGTTCTCCCAGGTGGGTTTTGGACTTACTTGGGACCAGTTAATCCTTTCTTCTTGCCCATTTCTCCCTTTTGGAGAAAGAATGTCTACCTTGTGCCTGTGGCACCACTGAATTTGGGTAGCTGATAACGTGTTTGATTCCTCGGACTCAAGGCTGGAGATGCACAAACCTCAGGTTGAATTGTGCCCTGATGCTCTTCCATATCTGATTTAGATGAGACTTTGAACTTCGACTTTTAAGTTGATACAAGTTAAGACATCGGAAACTATTTGGATGAAATGAAAGTATTTTGCATGTGAAAAGGACGTGAGTTTTGGAGGGTCATGGGTGGAATGCTATAGGTTGAATGTCTTGTCCATAAATAATGTTGAAATTTAATTATCATTGAAACAGTAATACGAGGTGGGACCTTTACGAGGTGTGTGGGTCACGAGGGCTCCACCCTCTATGAATGAACTAATGACATTATCCTGGAAGTAGGTTCATTCCCTCCTGTTCATTTTCTCAGCCTCTCTTTGTACTTCCACTGTGTGATGCCTTCTGCTGTGTTACGATGCAGCCAGAAGGCCCTCCCCAGAGCTAGCATCCTGTACTGGGCTTCCCAAGCTCAGAACCGTGAGCCAATCAAATTTTGTTCTTTATAAATTACCCAGTATGCGGTGTTCTGTTACAGTGGCACAAAAAAGACTAAGGCATGGGGGTTCATTTTTTAAAAATCAAGTTTGAACTTGAGATCCAGGTTAAACATCTGGAACTGATGATGATTCTATCATGGTTCCTGCTTTCTCCTCCTGCTAAGATTAAGACATGACTAAACTTATCTTCATAAATAAAAATGTTTATTAGCTTCCCATAGTTGTAGGATATAGGTTAAGCTATTAATAAAGTAGGGTTTCAAATGTACCCCATGATTTGTACCCTATCCCTTTCTAGTCTCATTTTTGTTGTGACCCTTAGTACACTGAGATCCAGTTATATTCAGATTTTCTCCTTTTCTTTCACTTGTCATATTTCTTCCCCATTTGTAGGAAGTTGTACATGCAGTTCTGTCTGCAAGAAACACCCCTGCCTCATCCCTTCATCAAGCTGACTCTTCACTGACTATTCACTCTCAGGTCAACCATTACTTATGCCAATATTTTCTTCTAAATTTCCAAGGCCAAGTTATCTATCCTTAATTCAAGTTTTTATAGCATATTGCACTTTTCTTTCTACTGTACTTCTTATGCTATATTGTGATTGCAAATTTAGTTGTTGTATCACCTGCTTACTTCTAAATTCCACCAGGATGAAACCTGTGCCAATCTTGGTCAAAATTTATCTCATACACTGAGTCTGGTATCTGGTTTCAATACATAGTTATTGAATGAATGATTTATTAAATTGATAACATCATTAATTTTTTTTAAATAAGGGTCATATGAACTCTAAGTTATTGAATAAAATAGGAAATAGCAATGAATTCTACTCTCAACGAATAAAATTAATAGAAGACTTGTAGGCAATTTCAATTGTAAGATTCTATAAATCTGTAGTTTGGATTTATTTTATTATGCAAAAATAAATATAACATTTCAAATGACTGCTATATATTTATGTCTCTCTGTACATATTAAATATGCCAGAATATTAGGTTGTATGTATATGAAATATATTTTAACTGTCAACATAAATCTCTAGAGTTTAGAAGAGTACCTTAATTAATTTTGTGATAAAATATGTATATTTCTGACTCTGTTCTTATCCTCTTTGCAATGTGTAAATGTGAAAACTTGTTGGCCTGAATGGACAAAAAAAGTCAATTATGGAAAAAGGATGTAAGTTGTGTAAATTTTACACAAAAAGTATTAAAGTAATATAATTTCTCATTTAATTGAGTGTGGTTCTTATGTTAGTGATTGAAAACTTAGAGAAAGACGTCGGCCTGCTCAAGACCATTTGTTGTGATCTCATTATGAAAGATCGATTAAAAAATGTGCATGTATTTAAGAAAATAAAATTATTTCCGTTCTAGGTCAACATATTCAATAGAAGGCAAGTGAATTTATGTCACATTTCCAATGAGCAGAGGGAATTTCCTAATTAACAAGATCACACAAGGAGTAAGAAAAAAAATCAGTCAATGTAGTCTGGCATTAATTAACTCATTTCAGTACAAGAGGCTGAAGCATTGATTCTTGTTCCTCATTGCGCAGGTCTCCAACACTGATGAACTGTAATGAATTAAACTTCTAATACATAGCATCCACTCTAGAATTCATGATTTTCAGCTTTACTGTAGGAAATCTACTTGTCCAATTGCAGAATCTATTTTTAGTTTGTAAATATATAAATGTTGTTACCATTACTTCAAATGATATAAATCAATCCAGTACACACATGCATTCAGAAGAAAAACATTGTATTATTGTATTTTTCTTTGTTGAGAATATTTATTTTAAAATCATCCTTTAATAATAAATAAAATATAGTATTTGGTTAGGCAGAATGAATATCATATCAATGATATTAAGTTTTCTTGATCATTGAAAACATTTACTGATTTTGAGTACCTGTGCTACTTTTTAAATCTCTCAAATACTTAGCTTCATAATCTATAAAATAGGAAAAATAACAACATCACTTCTTAGGATTATTGTGAGAATTGAATGAGCTATGCAGGTAAGTACCTAGAAAAATGCTTTACATCTAGTAAACTCACAACACACGCTATTTATTATTATTAAGATTAAACATAAGATTGTGATTATTAATATTAGCACTCTTCCTCTTTTGATCAAATCTACCATTTAGCAATTCCATTCCTATTTTGATGTTAATGAGGTAATTGTACATATCAATCGTTAAATTAATGAACAAAATTCAATACCTCAAAATCTAACTATGATTTCCTTTATTACCAAAGGGTAAGGATAATTCAAATTCAGATTTCCACTCCTTTTTTTACCTTCACTTATACTCACACATTCCTAGTCTAGCAGTAGTTGACTTCATTACCATAATGACATAACATAATTTTTATCTATATCTTTTGCTAATTAATTTAATCTTCTGCTACACAAGAAAACACTGAATCCCATGTCACATTTGTTTTTAATGAAAAATTCATAATCATAATTGTCTGGTGGGTGGTCAGATCCTTCTCTCAGAATCATATCACATAGATATAGAAACACTGGAAAAGGAAATATTAGAGAATAAGGAATGGAACAAACAGGAGAAGATTGACATACATATCTAAGGTTTATTATATCTTTTGAAAGACTGGTTTCCAAACTACTATAATTTGAAAATCACCTGGTATGTTTATTAAAATAATAATATCTGGTACCTTAACCAGGCCATGTTGCTATAACAGAATCCTACATATTAGATGGCTTAAACAATAAACATTTCTTTTTCATGGACATGCATGCTGCAATGTCCTAGATCAAGGTGCAGCAGCTTCCATGTCTGGTAAGAATTTTCTTCCTGGTTTGTTGTCTCTTCACATGGTAGAGAATAGAGAGAGAAATAAGGAGAAAGAGATGGAAAGAGTGGGAAGAGAAGAGAATAGAGCACTTGTGTCTTGGGTCTCTTCTTATAAGAGCAATATTCTGGCCAGGTACAGTGGCTCATGCCTGTAATTCTAACACTCTGGAAGGCTGACACAGGAGGATCTCTCGAGACTAGGAGTTTGAGACCAGCCTGAGCTTGAGCAAGACCCTAACTCTATAAAAAATAGAAAAATTAGCCAGGCATGGTGGTGTGCACCTGTAGTCCCAGCTACTTGGGAGGCTGAGGCAGGAGGATAGCTTCAGCTCAGGAGTTTAAGGCTATAGTGGTGAGCTATGAAGAGGCCACTGCACTCCAGCCTGAGTGACAGAGTGAGACCCTGTCTCAAAAAAAAAAAAAAAAAAAAGAATAGAAATATTCCCATCAATGGCTTTTGACTCTCATGACCGCATCTAAATTCAATCACTCCCAAAAGCTCCACCTCCTTATATCATCACATTGTGGTTGGGATTTCAACATATGAATTTAGTCCATAACACCTGGTAATTCCTATGACACTCTTTCTCTATTCTAATAAATTGTAATTTACAAGAAAGCATCTCTAAAATTTTTAAATTCATGATTTTTGCATATTATTCTCTGCTTGGAAGACTCTCCTGCTATTATAATAGCACTTTTTCTGCTAAAAGCTGCATCCTGTAGAGAGCAGTAAACCTACCCTTGCTTATAGCATCACTCTTCTCTATTCAAAATTGTTACCTTTCATGAATCTAAGCATTTGTAGTCAATTGATTTTCAACAAAGGTGTCAATACATACATTAGCAAAAGAATAGTCCCTTCAATAAATTGTGCTGGGAAAATTGGATATCCATATGCAGAAGAATGAAACTAGACTTCTCTCTCTCACCATATACAAAAATCAACTCAAAATCCATTAAAAATTTAAATTTAAGACTCAAAACCATGAAACTACTTGAAGAAAACATAGAAGGAACACTTCAGGACATTGGCCTGGGCAAAAATTTTTGAATGTGACCTCAAAATCACAGCAAAAACAGACAAATGGAATTGTATCAAACCAAAAATCCTCAACAAAGTGAAGAGACAACCGACAACATGGGGGAAAATATTTGCACACTATCCATCTGAGAAAGGATTAACATCCAGAATATATAACGAACTCAAAACCATAAAAACAAGTAATCTAATTAATAAGGGACAAATGATATGAATAGATATTTCTCGAAAGGAGATATAAAATGGCCAACAGGTCTATGAAGAAATGCTCAACATCACAAATCATCATAAATGCAAATCAAAACCACATTGAAATATCATCTTCTAATCCTAGTCCAAATGGTTATTATCAAAAGCACAAAAAGTAACAAATGCAGGTGAGGAAGCAGAGAAAAAGGAACACTTTTAAACTGCTGGTGGGATAGTAAATTAGCACAGCCATAATGAAAAACAGTATGAAGTTTCCTTAAAAAAACTAAAAATAGAAATACCATCTGATCCAGCAATCCCATTACTAGGTTTATTTCCAAAGGAAGGGAGATCAATATACCATGGAGATATCTGCACTCCCATGTTTACTGCAGCAATAGCCAATAGCCAAGATATGGAATCAATCCAAGTATCCACCAACAGAAGACTGGATAAAGAAAATGTAATATATATATATATATATATATACACACACACATATATATATATAATGAAATATTACTCAGCCATCAAAAAGAATGGAATCCTCTCATTTGCAGCAACATGGATGATCCCGGAGAAAATTATGTAAAGTAAAATAATCCAGGCACAGAAAGGCAAATAGTGCATATTCTCACTCATATGTGGCAATTAAAAAATTGATCTCACAGAAGTAGAGAGTAGAATACTGATTAACAGAAGCTGGGAAGGGGAGGGGGGCAGCAGAAAGGAAAAAGTTGGTTAATGGGTACAAAATTACAGTTATTTAGGATGAATATATTCCAGTGTTTTACAGCAGAGTACAGTGACTGTAGTTAATGATAACATTGTATGTTTTAAAATAGCTAGAAGAAAAGAACTTGACTGTTCCTAACACAAAGAAATGATAAATGTTTGAGCAAAAGAATATACTAATTACCCTAATTTGATCATTACACATATGCATGTGTCAAAATATCACATGTACCCAATAAATATATACAATTATTATGTATTAGTTAAAAATTTAAAAAATCCGAGAAAATGTTTATGGCATTGGTAAACTGTTTTATGATCAATTACTTATTGTCTTTCTATCAAACCATGAGCTCTTTAAAATTCTGTGTCTTTTTATCACCATGTAACAGCACCATGCTATGCTGCCTGACTCTTGGTAGTTGCTCATTAAATGTTTGTTGATTGAATGAACAGTCTTGCTATGAGGCATGGATGCACATCTGCCAGCACTAAGCATTAAATATAAAGTGGGGATTATGGGAAGATGTTACAAACACAGACATTGAAGATAATCTACGATACCTCTAAACTCTCAATGCACAGAGTCGTACTTAGGTTGGGAATAAAGGGGCTGGAATAACATGAAATGAGTTTATTAGAGCAATATGCTCCTTAAGACTGCATATTTATATAAAAAGGAAAAAGTGAACTCGTGGGTAACTTTGTAACAACACCTGGAACTTTGGTTGAGAAAGTAGCCTAGTTAAAACATAAAAGCCTTCTGGCTTTAGCCTTTTGTATGAGCCAATTCTTGTGGTGATCTCTGGTTAGCAACTCTGTGTTATGTTACCAAATGAAAGGAGGAACTGAATTTCCACAACCAATCTGTGTTTTCCATCCTGCAGGAACATTCTCCCTTTCAAGGATGAATCAAGCCCTGTGTATGCACTGCTTGCTGCTGTCGTCTGGGTGTGCTCTCCTGAGCAAGTTTAGGCTAAGCTGCAGATGATCTGGGATATAAAGATTCATTTAAATATTCAGTAAGAAATATGAGAGATAGAATTTTAAGCACCAACTCTAGCAGTGAGAACTTTTCTGGAATACTTCAAAATTTTACGTGAAATTTGTTTCCTAAGCACAGGCACAAATTTTATTTTGCTTTGTTTTTTTCTGCAAAAGTGTTATGTGTGTGTGTATATTTATATAATTTTTCCCCTGTTTTTTCTTTATAATGAGAAGTTTAAAATATAAAAGTAGATAATTCCTGTAGGAAACAGTGTGGATCAAAGGGATCCACTGGAAAAGAAGTAGACAGGAAAGCCCTTTGAAATTTGTGACATGTGTTTCAGTTTCTGAAATTGTCCTGTGTGAGAATTAAGTCTTGCCATTTGTATCAGTTAATAGCTATTCAGCTGGGTGAGAAGTAAAATCAAAATAATTTGATGTCTCTCTCTCAGAGTTTTCAAAGATATAGAAAGGGAAAATCTATGTTTGGAAAGTAAGAAACTTACACAGGAACAGATGAATGGAAAAGGAAGGGTATGTTAAATAAAACCAATGCATAAATGTATTTCTCACCTCTTACTGGCGATTGAAGGGTGAGAAGTCTGGGCACCTGGTGTTACTTTGCTTCCTAGGAGTCTAGTTGTCCATGTGTAAATTTATTCATCTCTGGGGCTGAACAATTATGAATATCTTTAAAATGGAGGTCCTATAATAGATGACACCTCAAACTTTTCCTAGTTTTAATTTTGTTATATTATCTGATGCAATATAAAGTCTTATTTTTTGTCCATTTGCAGGTAGAGTGTGTGGGTGTTTGTGTGTGTGGTCATCCAATTAGAATTTTTTGGAACTCAAAACTACATCAAAATTAATATATGAGGCAGGTATTTAGGAGGAAATAAAATGCTCTTCAAACCAGAAAAGATGATTTTATATGTATTATATTCAGTCTTTTAAGTATGTTAGCTAGTGTTTTTAATTATATAGAAAATGATTGCTGTAATGTTAAAAATAAACCGATGCAAACTTCTATAGCATGACCTGAAAAATATTAAAACAAGATAGATAATGAAATTTTTGTTGTATATCTCTGCTATATTTTTATATCCCCATTTAAACAAATTAAAGATCATTAAAATTAGCCTCCATTATTTAGGATTCAGAAAATATCTATTTAAAAATGCAGCATATTTCCTGTGTTATTTTGCAACTTGCTATCTTTCGATGAAGACAGGCCTAGGATATAGGAGTGAGAAATATGTGGGCGGAGATGCTACGTTCCTCCTCAATTTGATACTGAACCTCTGAGTTTGAATGAGCTTATTTGCTTCTGCTGCCATGGCGACCTGAGAGTCACATTCATATAAAATGTGAATGTGTTGGAAAGATGGTGTGAGAAGTTTCTTATAAATTCCCCTGACAAAATACAGGACAAATAACACTTGAGAGAAAATATGTGAAAAAGCACAATTGAAACCTAGTGAATGAGGTCTAACTACAGGTAACTTTAGCCTTCAGGTGGCAGTTTATCAAAGGCATCATCCAATCACAGGGTGCTTCGTAAAGAGACCAAAAGACAAGGAAAAATGTCAAGCTAGGACCTGGAGAAGAAGTCTGAGAAACTACTCCAATTTCAGTTATAATGGAACAAATAACACACATGGATATTTCTGTATCAATTTACATTGTCATACAGATAGCGCTGTTGTCAGTGAGTCCTGTGCAAAGGTAGACACTAAATCCGCTTCTATAGACAGTGAGTTGCCTTTTACAAGGTTTAAGGAAACATAAGTCACTTGATGGGACGTCCTGAGAGGATAAAGGGAATGGGGGGAGAATTCAGATCTCTTGACTGTTTTTAGGCTTTAGGTACTTTCTGTATGTTTTTGCATTTCCATACATTCTTGCATCTATTTAAAAAATCCACTAAGATAAAAATATTTTTGCCATATAATAGATGAGAAAACTGGACCTCAGCTAATTATTGGAAGGATTGGAATGCAAATATCAATTGAACAACTCATGACCTTTGTGTTATATTTCACCATAACATTTGGTTATCCATTTCCAAAATTCCTTAGCCTAGAGTATGGTTGTTAAGTGAAATCTTACATATGTGCAATATTAAACAGACAAGAAAAAGTTTCAGTTGACCAGGAGTGGGGAACCTGAAATTCTTACTGCTTACTGTGTGTGCCAAGTGGCTCCGTGGTTCACTGGTGGTTGCTGCAGGGCTCAGTGGGAAAAATATGGCACTGGGTGATTTCTAAAATCATTCCCAAACATCTGTTTATTAATTTCATAATGCCTCTTCAGTTGTAATCCAACAAATATTTTTTTCTCCATCACAATATACTAGCATTTAACCTTATAATTTAATCTCACTGAGATTATATTTCCTAAAATTTAAGAAAGGAGTAATACTATTAGCCTCTTAGCAATTTTGTGGTTATCACATGGAATGATATTTTAAAGTGTTTAATAACTTTCCTCCCACATAATAATAGTAGACATTGAAAAATGGTTGATGTTATTAATATATTCACGGAAGATAAAATGTAGATTAGAATTAAGAAAGATGAAGCATATGAGAGTGAACTAAACTAAGAAAATGTATTTCAAAAGACATGAACTAATACATAAATGTATAACTAAATATCCTATAGATTTTCACAAGAGAGTGAACACGATTCAGATTTATATAGTAAACGGTACTGTGAATAAACAGCTTGGAAATGGTCCATGGAAACGTTGGAAATGTTGAAAATATGATAGGAGGAACTAGTGAGAAAAGAGAAAGAAAGTAGTATTTTTATGATGAATCTCATATTTGAAAATAAATTGATGTTATTATATTTTAACTTAAATAATTTGTTGAATCTTCAAATTTGAAAATTGTAGAAATCCTTTGAAGATGTGTGGCTTACAGTCTCAGAAAATGTTCTCTTTAGCCTCCAGACACTATGATGAATTTGACAACCAAGCTCTGCGTCTTTCTATGAAATCAGACAATCCCTTTCAGTTCTTGTTCCCACATATCACTATAGGTTTATTATGCAGATAAAATGAAATACCATAGGGAAAAACATGGTGCATATTAGTCAACAGACAAGACTACTGGCCAGAAGTTGACTCCTTGCTAAATTCTCATAGTAAGCTCATATTCAAATGCCAATCCAAGGGAATTTCCTTTTCCTTCACTAACTTCTTTTGGCAGAAAGCTGGCCACGCACAGGACAAAACAAGAACGTTGGCAATGGCTGAAACATAGCGTCACCACTACCTCCTGATTGTCATGTTAGGAGACAGGCTACTCTGCAGTGTTCTCTCATCCTGGGGCAAAATGTGCCTGCTGAAGATTAATTCTGTAGAAAATAGTCTGTTAATGAGTTGCTACGTCACAGCTACTTTCTAGGATCTAGTACTATGAAAGCAATCACCTCTCACTGCAGTTTTTTTTCCCTCCTCCTATCAGTGACCCAGAACTGTGACACAGATTGGGAAACAAGATTACTGCTTTTTAATTTCTTGCTAAGCTATCAGAGGCCTAATCAAAATTCCTAAATCAGCATGTGGTTTATCGATGTAAGGCTTCTTGGTAGAGATTGATGGTCACCGCTAGTTGCAATGTATTGCTGCTTTCATTGGCTAAAGTCACTGCCATGGACCTCAGGTATTGAAATGAGATAATAAAATTTTATTTATTTTTCTTCTAATTATTTTTTTTGTATTTCAAAATATTAAGGGGTCACAAAAGTTTTTGTTATGTGGATATACTGTGCTATGCTGAAGTCAGGGCTTTCAGTGTGCCTGCCTCCAGGACAGCATTCATTGTACCCAACGGGTAAGTTTTTATCCTTCACTGCCTTCTGCCAACCCCAGATTGCTGTGAATGACATGATTTCATTCCTTTTGTTAGCTGAGTAGCACCGCATGCTTACACACACACACACATTGTCTCTCTCTCTCTTTCTGTCTCTCTTTCTCTCTCTCTCTTTCATACACATTTTCTTTATCCACTTACAAAATGATGGGCACTTAGGTTGATTCCATATCTCTGCAATTGTGAATTGCATGTGATAAATATTAGAATGCTGATGTCTTTTTGATAAAATGATTTCTTGTCCTATGGGTAGATACCCAGTAGCAGGATTGCTAGATGAAATGGCAGGTCTACTTTTAGCTCTTTGAGGAATCTCCATACTGTTTTTATTGTTTTCCATAGAGATTGTACTAGTTTGCAGTCCCACCAATGGTATGTAAGTGTACCTTTTTCTCTGCATCCACATGAGTGTCTGTGTGGATTTTTGATTTTTTAATAATGGCCATTCTGACAGGGGTAAGATGGCATCTCATCGTGCTTTTAATTTGCATTTCTCTAGTGAGACAATTAAATTTTAATCAGAAAAGAGATGAGGGATGCTTCAAAAATATTTGAGCTCTAAATTAGAATATCTTCCAAATTTATGTCAGGATTCAGAATAGCAGAATTTTTTTTTTCACTGAGAAACATCGTTTATAAAAGAAAACTGTCCTTTTATTTTTTTTTCCTTGGAGGAAAGAAAAATAAAGGTTTTTGAATGTTTTTTCCCCCACATAAAGCCATAATATTGCTACTTTTAAAAAATTTGGAAAATAGTTTTATGTATATTTGCACCCTATTTTACTCAATAATTTATCCTTTTTCCTATAATATCGTATTGAATAGCTACCTGATATGTGTTGTATAAAATGTTGAGTTTAACAGTTGGGCCTTTAGATTGTTACAACATTTTCACTGCAAGGTGTAGAAAATGTCAATTTAAAGAACACATAATTACATCTGTATTAGTCGAGGATACCTCTCTTCATATTCCTAGATTTGTGGTCTGAACCGACAGCATCAATATTAGGTTATTCTCCATATGAGACAATTTTAGGTCTGCCACTACTTTAAATTTTTCCACAACCCACTCTTGCATTCTTGCAAATCACTCTACTAATATTTCATTGTTCTTCAAACTCAAATTCCCTGTGAGAGAAGTGCCTAGTTATTAACTGATTACACATAAATAAGATCTGAGGGGCAGTATGATTGGGAGAAAAAGGGCTTGATGTAGACAGAGCACAGTAGCCCAAAGGTATGTGCTAGCCAGAGACATGTTTCCCCTGATAGGGAATTCTGTACAAGCAATGGAGGGCAGTCTTATTAGAATCAGCCAAGTAGAATGAGTGCCCCAGACCCTATGGATGACTTTTCATGTCCCTGTACATGAAGCCCAAATGCCACTTTGGCTCTGGAATTTTTGTTTGTGGTCTCATACTCACTTTCTCATTGTGAAGTTGGTACTTTGCTTCTGAACAAACTTAGTGAGAGTTTACAGAAAATAATTTTTAAAGTTATCTTATATTTTAATGATTGCCAAGTGATATTAGAAAGGACTATGCTCTCCCTTTTCAGAAGAAAAAATAAAACAGACATTTACAGGATTTATCTTTGCATAAAATAATGAAATCTGCTTTTTTGGATTAGGAAATGCAATAATTCAGCCAAACCCTGGCACAAAAGATGTTCCCCTGTTGAATCTCCTTCTGTTTCAGACTGACACAGTAAAAGAACTGGAAAAGAGCTGACATATTTAATGCATGTAAAACTGTAAAGATAATATATTTTTAATGAGCCTCTGTCTGCCCTGTCACTTTTTACAATGATGGTGCTATATTGCTTTCATTTCCAAACAGAAATGAAGTAGAGAACTGATTGTGTTCAATTTATTATATATGTATTTTTTATTTTGCCAAACACTCTTTTATAGATATTTAATCCAACAAGCATAAAAATGGCTCAGAGGAATAAAAAGAGAAGGAAAATATAATTGGGCCATTGAACCAGACTCTAAAATCAAATTCATCTTGAAAATGGTAGTAACTAAGCAATACTGACCTTTTACTTTATGAAACCATCTCCTTCAAAAATCTAGTTTCTTAAACTCTCTAAATTATGTTTTGATAGGCAAAGCAAAGCCCCTGTAAAAAGTTCAGTTCCTATAATATGTTTACTTTATCATATCACATAATCATTAATAATTTAAATAATTGAACTTCCTATTACTTATGAATTTTTCATATTCTTCATCAGAAGATTTCAATAGTCTGATATAAAACAGAAAAAATATAATTATAAGAAAAGATCAGGGAAATAATGATAAAAAGGAATATCAAATCAGTTTTAAAATTGGGATTAGAATTCTATCACAACAATATCCAGGCTGTAAAGAAATTCACAGTTTTTAAACTGAATCATAAATTTAACTCTGATGTTTGAAAGGCCAAAGCAAAAATGGAAGCAGTAAAGTTACATGATTCACAAGCTCTTGGCATTTAAATATGACAGTTATTTTTTTCCTTTTTTGGTCTTTCTATAGAGGACACTGAATGAAGCAATGAATAATATTTTTACGACTTCCTAAGGAATTGGAATGAAATATTTCATGTGAATCCCCCAACATTCAACATAAGTTAAATGGTACACGTCAGGGAGAACCCTTTATTGAGAGGCCAAATGGTCCTGGCATAGAGGATTTCGGTTCTCCAGGTTGGCTCAATAACATTCTGATAATGCAGAAGAGCATCAGCAGTCCTCCAAATGTGTAACTGAGACTCACTCTGGGGAGAATTATTAAGATCTGATACAAGCCACTACCATATTCTTGCCAACACCTAGATCTGGTACCAGTCTCTCAAGTCTCATTGTTGACCTATAAATAATTCTATTTTGAGCCTAGGTTTGTTATATACTGATTGGAGGACTTAGAGCAAGCCATGATTTTAGAGAGATAATGCGTATAAAGTGAACTTTTAAATGTTGGAAAGTGCTAAAAAATAATATTTATTGGTCACTGGTATATAGCTAGTAACTTTTTCTGACATAGAATAAGTTAATTAATGTGATGGAGCTAAGTTTGGATAAAGGATATAACCAAAGTCAAGCCATATATTTTACCTTGATGAAATTATGAAAATTAGTAATATTTATAACATTATCGCATTCTTCCTTATTCTATTCTTTTCCATATTGGTGTTATCTGCTTAAATATTTGGTGAGCTCTCCTAGGTCTTAACCCTGTTTTATTTTGCTTGGCACATCTCAAAATTCTTAATACATATTATGTATTTAATACTATTGAGAAGATATTGAACAAATTGACTCCTTGATCTGACCCAACATGTATTTTCTCATTTTTCTGAAGTTTTCCTTGTATTTGGTGGTATACTAAAAAAATTGCCTTAGTCCTCTAGTCACATGAGTATTTTTATGTGAAATTTAGCCATATGGAACACTAAAAAGAAAATTAGTCTTCCTGCCCTTACAGAATGAGTTCATATTTAGCTTCTGTTTTGTAGAAAGAAAATCAGTTTTATGAACCAGTTAAAGGAGAGAGTGCTTGGCGTGCTTTTTGCAGCAGTTAGATATTGATATGATTTTTTTCTTTTCCCAAGACTAAGCAGAGGAACGAACAGTAATATGACTTTTTAAAAGTGAGTGAAACTCTCATTTGAAATCTTTCCACTACATAACTCCACTCAATTGGTTTGATGGCTCAAATAGACACCAGCTGTAGGTTAAAGTACGAACAGAGGATTGAAGACTTCTATAATAACACTAATGCTGAGGCAGAATATCACAGAAGCAGCCTTGTGTTTCAGAGTTCTCCTCATACAACCTTCACCCTAGTCAGCACTGCTATGCCTCCATTGTGATCAGAACCAAGAGCTGGGGGCATCAGGGACAACCAAGAATCTTCCCAGTCCCACTTCTGCAAAACTCACCTCACAAGACAGCCAAAACTTGCCTGGGTTGTCCATTGGCCAACACTTGTAGCCCTGTCAGAGAGTAAAAGCTATTATATTTGTCATATTTTTGTCTCTGTGTTTATAATAAATATGCTTGATTCTTCACTACTTAAAATGAAAAGCTACCTTTTCCAATAGAAGTCACATAAATATGCCAATCTATATGTATGTTTTAATTCTACTTTTTATGTAAAATATAAATAAAATCATCATGTACCTACTGTGTTCTATACTCTGTGCTATATGCTGAGGGATGATTGATCAATCAATTATAATAAGTGTGCCAGTTGATTAATTAGAATATCAGATATTCCAGGCACTGGAGGAGTTATTTGAGATATATCTGTGAAAGAAGCAGATGTGTTCCCTGCCCTCAGTGGGTGAGTAGCTTGCAATCTAGTAGAAGAGTAAACAAACAAATAGAGAATTGCAATGCGGTATGATAAATGACTAATGGACACATGAACAGAAACCAGCCCAACAACCTTTGAAGAGTAGAGTAGAAGAGCATTATGTGTTTGAGAAGCATTAAAGATTCCATTTGTACAAAGGTCTGAAATTGCCTAATTTTTATTATCCTTTGCTTCATAAACTATAATTTATATATAATTTTTAAAATATCGTTTATTATATTTTTTAGGGTTTGAAAAGTTTCTCCTTTCCAAGCCTTTTTACCCTGAACATCTTCCATAAAAATTGGGACTATTTAGGGTAAGTTTTCTTTTTAAAAATTGTTTTTACATAACTAGGGTACCTCAGTTTTCTGGGAATCTCATCCCCTATTATTCTTGGGCCTATTCTAGACTAATGATTTTATCCTCATAGAAAAAAACATTTTCTTATGTGGTATCTTCAAACTGTTAATGCGGAGCTTGGCAAATAGCCCAAAATATGCCAACTGAAGTACTTATCCAAATATTTTTTAGCAGGTACAGGGACAGTCAATTGTTCTCTAATGATGGAGACCTTGGAAATAAAGATATTAATTTCCCATAGCACAAAAAACCTGATTTGTTGCAAAGAAGGTCTACAGTGTAAACCCAACACATAGAAAGAAGCAGACATGAAGGCTGAACAAAGAATTCTGAGAAAATTAGGGGACTGATCCAATTTTGGGGAAAGGTAAATTCATTCATCCTTTCTTTCTTTTTTTTTTCTAGAGACCGTTAAACTCATTCCTTTTCCAATTAAATATCCAAAATCCTAGAAACTGGCCCCTTCACACTTTAACAGGGATTGAAGGTATGAAAATAGGAATCTTAAGATTAACCTAACAGTTAGGTTTTGCTGATTTTTTAGTCAATGCAATTCTAATAGATATAGCAAATATCACATAAAGATGAGTGTTTTGGTGTGTTGAATTACCCCTGCATTCTAGGAATAAAACCCATTTGGGCATGTTGTGTGATCCTTTTAACGTGCTGTTAAGTTCCATTTGCTAGTATTTTATGGAGGATTTTTGCATTTATATTCATCAGGGATATTGACTTGCAGTTTTCTCTTTATCTACTTTAGGTATGAGGTACAATCGTTTCATAAAATGAATTTGGAAGCATTCCCATCTCTTCAATTTTTGGGAAGAGTTGCAGAAAGATTGGTGTTCCTTCTTTAAAACCTGGTAGAATTCACCAGTGAAGGATGTGAACCTGAGATTTTCTTTATTCAGAAGTTATTTATTACTGATTCAATCTTTTTATTTGTTGTTGGTCTATTCAGTCCTTCCATGGTTCAGTCTTGGTGAATTGTATAATATGTTTATAGAGCTTTATTCATTTCTTCTAGATTATCCAATTTTGGCATTTAATTGTTCAGAGTAGTGTCTTCTGGTCTTTTTTATTTCTGTGGCATCAGTTTTAATTTCTTCTCTTTCATTTCTCATTTTATTTTTGTTAAATCTTCACTTTTCTTAGTTAAGGTAAAGGTTGATAATTTGTTGATCTTTTAAAAAAACAAGTGTTAGTTTTATTGATTTCTTAATTGTTTTCCTATTTTCATTATTACTGCTGTAATCTTTATTACTTTCTTCCATCTGTTAACTTTGGGCTTAGTTTGTTCTTATTTTTCTAGTTTTTTGAGGTATGAAGTTAGATTTTTATTTGAGAGCTTTCCCATTTGCTGATGTAGGCATGTATCACTGTACATTCTCCTCTTAGTATTGCTTTTGTTGCATCCCATACATTTTGGTATTTTGCATTATTATTTTTGTTTGCTTCAAGATATTTTCTAATTTCCCTTTTAATTTCTTCTTTGACTCATTGGTTGTTCAAGAATGTGTTGTTTAATTTCCATGTATTTGTGGATTTTTAATTTCTTCTTTTGATATTAATTTCTGGTTTTATTCCATTGTAGTTAGAAAATATACTTTGTATCATTTGTCAATATTTAGCTTGTTAAGATTTGTTTTGTGATTTAACATGTGACCAATCCAGGAGAACGTTTCACGTGCACCTGTGAAGAATGTGTATTCTGCTACTTCCTGTTGGATGGAATGTTCTGTATATGTTTGTTGGGTCCACTTGGTCTACAGTGTAGTTCAAATTCTCTGTTTCTTCCTTGATTTTCTATCTGGATGTTCTATCTGTTATTGAAGATCAATTATTGAAATTTCCTACTATTATTTCATTACAGTCTATTCTTCCCTTCAGTTCTGCCGATATTTGCTTCATGTGTTTACATGTATGCAAAAATGAATCACTGTGATACACTACATTAACATAAAAATCACAATTGTCTCAATAGTTGTGGAAAACACATTTTACAAAATTTAGCACATTTTTATAAAAATACTCAACAAACTGGTAGTTTCAGAAAATTACCTCAGCATAATAAGGGCCATATATGAAAAGTCCAGAGTTAACATTGTGCTAAATGGTGACAAACTGAAAGCTTGTCCCCTAAAATACTAACAAGGAAAGAATTCCTGCTCTTATGATTTGTATCCAACATTCTATCCGGGAGGGCTATTCATCAACAAAAAGAAAAAAAAGGCACCCAAATTGGAAGGCAGAAGTAAAATTATTCCTCTTTATAGAAGACATAATTTTACATGGAGAAAACCCTAAAAACTCAAAAAAAGTGGTAAAACTAATAAAAAAATTCAATAAATTATCAGGATTCAAAATCAACATAAAAAATTTAGTTGTGCAGTTGTGTTTATATACATTAGCAATGAAAAAATTAAAAAGAACATTAAGAAAACAAACCAATTGAATGATACCATTAAAATATGAAAATATTTAAGAATAAACCTAATCAAACAGGTGAAAGATCTGTGCACTGAAAACTGCAAAGTAATAATAAAAGAAACCAAAAAAGATAAAAGTAAATGAAAAGATATCCCACGTTCATGAATTGGAAGACTTAATATTGTTAAAACATCCATATAACCCAAAATGATCTACAGATTCCATGTGCTCCTATTAAAAGAATAATGACATTTTTACAAAAGTAGAAAAAAAAAGTTCTAAAATTTATATGGAAAGGAAAAGGGTGCTGAAGAGACAAAACAATCTTGAGAAAGAAGAACAAATCTGGAAGCCTCACACATCCTGATCTGACAACATATTACAAAGCTGTAGTAATCAAAACATGATGATGGTGGCATAAAAATGGACACATAGACCAATGAAACAGAATAAAGAGTACACAAGTAAACTTATATTTTTACTTTCAGTCTTGTCTTCTGAAAGAGTGCCAAGAATGCAAAATTGGAATGGGGTAGACTCTTCAACAAATGGTGTATATTTCACAAGTGAAAGAATGAAATTGAACCCTTATACTAAATGTAAGTCTTGGAGTTACAAAATTCCTAGAAGATGCAAACAGATAAAAGTTTCATGACTTTGGTTATGGTAATTATTTCTCAGATATGACAATGGAAGCAAAAGCAACAAATGCAAAATTACACAAGTGGGACCATGTCAAACTAAAAAGCTGCTGCACAATCAAGGAAAAATTCAACAGACTAAACATGCAAAATACAGAATTGGGAAAAAAATGTTTGCAAACCACATATCTGATAAGGGCTTAGTATCCAAAATATATAAAGAACTTCTACAACTCACCAAAAAAGGGGCAAAAAACCTCAAAAAACCCAAGAAATAAATAATCTGATTTGATAAATGGATAAAGAAAGTTGCTATGGTTTTAATGTTTGTCTTCACCCAAACTTGTGTTAAAACTTAATTACCATTGTAGCAGTATTAAGAGGTGGAACCTTTAAGAGTTGATTAAGCCATGAAGAGCTCTCCCCTCATGAATAGATTAATGACATTATTGAGGGATTTGATTTGTTATCATGAAAATAGGTTCCTTATGAAAGGATGAGTTCACCCTCTTTTGCTCTCTCTCTCTCTCTCTCTCTCTCTCTCTCTATCTCTCTATCTCATGCTCTCTTTTCCCTTAACCATGGACTGATATGGCAAGAAGGCCCTTATCAGATGCCTTAATCTTGGATGTTTCAGCCACAAGAACCATGACCCAATAAATTTCTCTTTCTTATAAATTACTCACTCTGAGGTATTCTGTTAGATCAGCGCAAGATAGACTAAGAGAGCTGTGAATTAAAAATTTCTTCACAAAGACATGCAAATAGCCAACAGGTATATTAAAAGATGCTCCACATCACTAAAAATGAAGAAAATATAAATTAAACACAGAATGAGATTGAGATATCACCACATACCTGCAAGAATGCTTTTTATAAAACAAAATAAGAAATATTGATCAGGATTTTTAGAAAAGGGAACACTTGTAAATTAGTATATCCGTTATGAAAAACTATATGGAGCCTCCTCAAAATATTAAAAATTGAATTATCATATAATCCAGCAATTCCAGTTCTGGGTACTTGTTCAGAAGAATTGAAATCAGGATATCTGGGAGATATTTACACACTCATGTTTATTACAGCATTATTTACAATAGCCAAGACATGGAAGAAACCTAAATGTCCATGGACAGATGAATGGATAGAGAAAATATGGTATATATATATACACTGTGGGATAGCATTAAGCCTTTAAAAGAAGGAATACTATTGTCTGCCACAACATATATGAATCTTGAGAAGAACATTACACTAAGTGAAAAAACAAAGTAAAACAAACCCAGTCACAGCAGTACAAATACTGTTTGCACTTATGTGAGGTATCTAAAGTAGTGACACCCATAGAGGCAGAAATTATTACAGAATGGTGGTTGCCAGGGACTCGGGTAAGGGGAAATGGAGAGTTGTGGTTCAATAGGTATAAAGCTTCAGTTACACAAGAAGAGAATTCTAGAGATATGCTGTACAACATTACAATCATAGTTAACAATATTGGACTGTATACTTAAACATTTGTTAAGAGGATAGATCTCACGCTAAGTGTAGATATGAATGTATGTGTTTTACAACTATAAAAAATAAAAATGAAAAGATATGTGTGTATAAAAATATAGAAAAAAGAGTTTTTCACAACTCATTTTATGAGGATAGCATAATATTTATTTAAAGAGAATAAAAAAGGAGTGATATCACAGAAGATAGCAGAGTAGGAAGCTCGAAAAATTAGTCCGTTTACCAAAACAACTATTGACCTGAAAATAACTATCTAGGGAAGTTACTTTGGAATTCTGGCATCTATTTGAACACTTGCCTAGTAAATTTCAGTGAATTTCACTGTTTTGCATAATGGCCACTATTTTTTACCCTTCAGTCCCATTGTAGGTGGACGACCACGTGGATGGTAGCACGCAATTCTAGTTTGGCTCTCTGGTGCTAGGCTGGATGATAGGTAACTTGTACTACAAAAATTAGAATTGTGTGTTTTGATAACTGCTTTTGATTGCTAAATTCCTGACACAGAGGCTGGCTATTGATTCAAGGTAGCAGGCTGAGGCAGCTTTCCCAGTAATATCAGAAAAGATATGAAGAGACAGATTCATTTTTTAAAAAAAAATTTTCATATTGGATCCAAATAATTAAGGAAATCTCTGTCAAAACATTGGTGACTGTGGAGTAATGGAACAGAGCCATCATTGACCCTATACAATAAGAATATAGTTATTGTGAAAATTTGGAAAAGTCACTAAATAAAAAGATGACTGCAAGTGCATTGAAGTAACATCATCAATCCCTGAGAAGGAAAAAAATCAATTTTCAGAGTTACCTCATTAGAGTATTCAAAAAGGTCCAGTTTTCAATGAATAATACAAAGCCTACAAAGAAACAGGAAAGTGTGGCCCATTCACTGGGCAAAAATAAATTGACAGAAAGAATGCTAAGGAACAGAAATATTGATTTGATAGATAAAGATGTTTACATTATTAATAACTGTTTAAATATGCTTAAAAACTGAAAGAAACCTAGGCAAAGAAGTAAAGGGAAACAGGAGAAAAATCCATAAATAAGTAGGTATTAATAATATCTGTCAATAAATAGAAATTATAAGAATAATTTAAATAATAATTTAGGATTTGAAAATAAAATTTACTTGATATTTGCCCAATGACAAAATTGTCTCAAAGCCCATTTCTCAGAATGTATCGCCCATTGTTAAGCAGCACATGACTATATGTGGAATTTCAACAGCATGTTCTTAAAAAAACAATGGATGAAAAAAATTGCAGAAGAAATTAGAAAGTGCTTTGGGATGACTGAAATAAAAAACCCACATTTGAAAATATATTCAGTTAAATTAATACAGAATTGTAAGGGGTCCTGAAAAGCAAAAGCAATATCGAAAAAAGAAAAACAAAGTAGGAAGACCGAGACTTCCCAATTAAAAATTTACTACAGAGCTCCAGTTATCAAATAACATGGTACTGGCATAAGGACAAACATATAGGCCAAAGGAATAAAATTGAGAGTTCACAAATAAACTCCAAAATGTTTGGTCAATTGATTTTCCACAAAGATAGTAAGAATAGTGTTCCTGTGCAATGGGAAAAGAACAGTCTCTTCAAAAAATGATGCTGGGAAAAATAGATTTACACATGTAGAAAAATGAATATGGACCCCTACTTGACTTAATATACAAATATTAACTCAATTTGGACCTAAATATAAGGATTCATGCTATTAATAGAGAATCTTAGAATAATGCACAGGAGTAAATTTTTGTGACTTCAGATTTGGCAGTGGAAACTTACATTTAATACTAAAATCATGAGCAATGAACATAAAATATCGATTGAACTACATAAAAAATAAAAACATTTTTGCATCAAAAGTCATTGTCAAAAAACTGAAAAGTATGTATGTATATTATATATATAAAAAGATATTCAACATTTTATTCAAAATACAAATTAAAGCTATCATGATATACCACTTCACACACACTGTAACATGGCTTTAATCAAGAAAATGGCAAATAAATTGTTTTGATGAGGATATAGAGAAATAGGAACCCTCGTACATTCCTGGTAGACATATAAAATTGTGCAATAAATATTGAAAACATGTTGGTAGGTCCTTAAAAAGTAAAACAGAGGATTATTATGTGACCCATCATTTCCACTCTTAGTTGTATACTCAACAGAAATAAAAGCATATGCTCACACAGAATCTTATGCATGAATATTTATAGCAGCATTATTCATAATGAATAGGTGGAAACAGCCTGAATGTCCATCAATGGATGAATGGATAAACAAGTTGTGGAATATATATACAATAAAATATCATTCAGTAATTTAAAGAACCAAAGTAATGATACATGTTACAACTTGGATGGACTTCAAAACATGATGTTAATTAAGCCAAACACCAAAGGTCATATATTGCATGATTTTTTAATATGACAAATATAAAATAGGCAAATCCAGAAAGCACATTAGAGGTTGCCAAAGGATGGAGAAAGGAGGAAATGCAGAGTGATTACTTAATGACAATGGGGTGTTCAATGGGGAGATAAAAATGGAGAATTCTAATGGTTGCAAAATATTGTGAATACAGTACATTGTGAATACTACTAAATCATGTACTAAATATTATTGAATTGTACATATTAAATTGGTTACCTGTATGTTATGTAAATTTCATCTCAATAAAAAATTTAAAAATAACCAGAAAATATGCATCTTCATGAGTTTCACATATGTGTACAATGTAAAAATTATAAGATTGCACAATTTAAATATTTTCAGCTTATTGTATGTCAATTATATTTCAATAGTTACTACAAATAAAAACAGAAGAGGAAATTTTAAACAAAGAAAATTATGGTTATATATCTTTCAAACACATAAATAAAATAGTTCTTAACACAAAAATAAGCAAAATTAACACACCAATATATTAAATTTATATATGTATATATAAAAATATTCAACTAAATCACGTTTATATAAAGAAGGAAACTTTGGCTTAATTTAAAAACTTTGGTGTATTCCATAATATTATCAGAAATAAGGAGAAAAATGTTACCATTTATTTTACTAGATTCTGAAAATTATATATGACATAGTTCAGCATCAATTCATGAAATAAAGCAAAATCTCACCAAATGAAGAATAGAAAGTTCCTAAACACAACGAAAGACGTCTTCTAGAAATTTAAAGCTCAAATCATAATTAGCAATTGCCACTTCCTCTCATACTTTTGCTAGAGATTCTAGCCTATACAGTTAGGTAATAAAACAGAGATAATAAAATAAGTATTGAAAAAACATTAAGTTAACTTTCTTTATTCCCAGATAGTACATGTAGAGCATTCTTAAGTATCTGGAGATAAATTGATAGAACTAAGAAGTGAATTTAGTAATTCATAGGATAAAAAGTTAATATACAGAAATCAAACATGTTTATATTCACTATATGTAAAACAATTGAAAACTAATATTGAGCAGCATATCACTTGCAATAGCATCTAAAATCACAAAATACATAGGAATAATTTTAACAAAATATGTGCAAAACCACAACACTGAACATTACACAAAATTGCTAACATAAGATAATGAAGAATTAAATCAGAGATATAACATAGTTGTAAAGCAGAAAACTAATATTTTTAAAATATTAATTATTTCCAAATTTGATCTTTAGGCTAATGTAATATCAATTAAAATTACAGTAGGCTTATTTGAAATATATTGTTGAGTTGATTCTAAAGTCAATATGGATATGGATATGTAAATGATAAAATAGTCAAGCTATCTTGAAAAGAACAGCAAGATTGGGAGACTTACTCCATTTCACTTCCAAGATATGATATGAAATGACAGTAATTAAGACAGTATAACATAGGTAATAGGATAAACAAGCACATCAATGGAACAAAATAGAGTTTAGAATTAGACCTATATATAAATTTTGGTGCTCAAGGACAGCACAAAAATAACTTAGTGTGTGTCTGGGGGAGGGGGAATCTTTCAACAAATAATGCTGCAGCCACTGGTTATCTATTTTGGAGGAAAAAACAAACCTTGATCCTTACCTCATATGGTATACATATATAATTCAAAACAGAACATCAAGTTAAACTATGGACCCTTCACTATGATGTTCCTAGAAGGATAAAATAAATTGTGCAAGTTGTGGTTGGCAAAGATTTATTAAAGAATACATGGAATACATTAATTATTAAAAATAGATAAACTGGACTACATCATAATTTCTAAATTTATGCTCATTGAAATATAGAGTTAAGAAAAATATACAGTCAAGTTATAGATTGGCAGAAAATCACAATACGATACATATATTTAAGGAATATTTTATATTGAGAGTATATAAAACATGCTTACCATTCAATAATGGAAAGGAGAAAAAAAATGCCAAAATGATTAAATCAAAACTTTATAAAATAAAAAAGACACATGAATGGCCAATGAGTCAGTAGTGTTAGTCATCAAAAAAAAAAACAAATTAAAGCCATGATAAGGTACCACAACACATCTATTAGAATAACAAAAATTCAGAGTCCGACAGCTACAGAAAATGTTGTTGACAATAAAGAGGTGAAAGTCTCATATTTCACTTGGTAGTAGTGCAAAATGGAACCATCACTTCCAGAAAATTATTTGCTAGATTTTTTTTAATTAAACAAATATTTATATAGTCTATTACCCAATAATTCCACTCAGGATTTTAGTTATAAGAAATAACAAACAGAAGTATACAGATTATGAATCTTTATAGCAGGTTAGTTCAAAATATCCAAAGTTGTCTGTTAATAAGAAAATGATAAATATACTGTGATAGAGTCAAATAATGGAATACTATTAAATAAAAAAGAGAGTAGATAAGTAATTCTTGAGTGTATAATATATGATTAATAATTGTGACAGCTATTGAAAGAATTGTGCTAGCTTTGGCAGCACATGTACTAAAATTGGAATAATACAGAAAAGATTAACCTGGCCCCAGTGAAAAAATGACACTCAAATTTGTGAAACATTCCATAATTAAAAAAAAGAGAGAAAAAAGAAATAATTACACACATATCCTGCTCTCAAGCTTATTTACCCCAAAATAAATAAGTAAATAAACTCCAGACGTATGAAAATATACATATAAAATACTGTAGTGGAAGAGATAGAGTATAAACGAGGGAATAAATCTTAAAAAAACATGCTATACATAGAAAGCTGTAAATGTATTTATTTGCTGGAATAAATTGTGATAGGCAGAGGGCAGTACAGCCAAAACCAGAGAAGTAGGCAAGGCTCTGGATCATGGACATTCTTGCAAAACATGTTAAATAGATATAAAATTTCAATTTGTAAATTTGCGATCTCCTTACTGTATGCCAGGTAGTCTTCTAAGCACTTTATTGTAATAACTTATTAAATACTAACACCAACTATATGAGTTAGGTGTGAATATTATCTCATTTTTAGATGAGAATATGCAAAAACAGTGAGTTTTTTAATTTTCCCTAGTTCATAAGGTTAATAAATGGAGGTATTATGATTCAAACACCAAAGCCCCTGTTTTTAACCTTATGCAAGTGTTGATCAGATTATTATTAGTTTTATCAATTACTCTGGTGGTAGAAAATGTATTTGACAAGATTGAGCCTTAAGGTTGTAAGGGCACACCAAAGTTGATGACATTCGTCAAGTTAAGAGGGATGAGAGGTTTAAAAAGAAGCATAGTCATAGGAAGAAAGGGGACATGTTTGGAGGTAGCAAAAGAAAAACTAGCTATGGATTGGCTACAAGAAGAAAGGAAGAGAGATGAGTCAAGAAGGAATCCTAACTTTTAGTTCAAATGACTGAGTGGATATAATCTAACTCAGGAAAAGAATATGGAAAGCCTATTGACTGTTCTTTTGGCTCTGAATCACCAGAAATTGTTATTCACATTCCATTAATGTCAACATTATGAAGAAAAATAAGGAAACTATATCTAATTTCAAATTGACTGCCTATCTCTAGCAATTTTTATGACTTATGATAGTAGGTTTAGGGCAATAATATAACTTCTGGTCTTACATTCTTTTAAACATCTTGTATTCTTTTAATTTGAATCTCCTCATTCATAATTTTATCCTGTTACATGTGTTAGGCAAACATCTTTATCTTCAGGAGAAGCTAAGTTTTGTTTCTTTCAACCTTTCCGTTCTATCCCAAAAAAGTTTTGATAGGTACCAAAATAAAGTATTATAGTGGTAATTGGAGGAGGCTTTAGGAATAAATGAAATTCACAAGCATAAGTTTTTGGGTTTTTTTACAATATTCTTTACATAAAGTAAAATGAACAAGCATACCTAGAATTTGACCATTTTGACAAATATGTACATGAGTGTAACCCATACCCATTTTAAAATACAGTTGACCCTTGAACAACGTGCCACAGTTCTGGTTGTGTTTTTCTTTATTTGCTTGTTTTGTTTCGATAAAAATCCAGGAGTTTAGAGCTTCCTAGTCTGGCATTTTGCTCAAATCAATCTAAAGCACTGTTTAAAACAAAACAAAACAAAAATAAAAACAAAAGAATAAAGAGGAGAGATAAGACAAGGAGGAGAGGGGGAAGAAGAGAAACAAATAAAAAACTGGGAAGAATTCAGAAAAAAAAGAATGGTTCTTTGCTTTTCCTTATGATTTCTTTTTTATTTCAGAATATTATGTGAGTACAAACACTTTGGTTACACGTATTGCCTTTTCACTGTCTGAGTCAGAGCTACAAGCATGCCCGACCACCAGAAAGTGTACACTGCACCCATTAGGTGTGAACTTACCCATCCCCTTCTCCCCCCTCCCAAGCTACCTGACACCAGATGGATGTTATTTTCATATTTTCACATAAGTGTTGATAAATTAGTGACAATTTAATGGTGAGTACATGTGGTGCTTGTTTTTCCATTCAGATGATACTTCACTTCAAAAACCGGGCTTCTAGCTTCAGCCAGGATAATAGAAGAGGTATTAGATCACTGTTGTTTTTCACAGCTGAGTAGTACTCCATAGTGTACATACACCATATTTCATTAATCCACTCATTTATTGATGGGCACTTAGGTAGTTTCCTCATTTTTGAAATTGTAAATTGTGCTGCTATAAAAATTTGAGTACAGGTGTCTGTATTTTAGAATGTCTTTTTTTCCTTTGGGTAAATACCCTGTAGTGGAATTGCTGGATCAAATGATAGTCTACTTTTAATTCTTTGAGGAATCTCCATGCTGTTTCCATAGAGGTATACTAGTTTGAAGTCCCACCAGCAGTATATGAGTGTTCGTATCTCTCCACATCCACACCAACATTTGTTGTTTTGGGACTTTTTGAAAAAAGTCATTCTCACTGGAGTTAAGTGATATCTCATTGCGGTTTTGATTTGCATTTTCCTGATGATTAGAGATGTTGAGCATTTTTTCATGTTTGTTGCCATTAATCTGTCTTCTTTTTAAAAATTTCTGTTCATGTTCTTTGCCCACTTTTTAATGGGGCTGTTTGATTTTTTCTTGTTGATTTTCCTAAGTTCTATACAGATTCTAGTTATTAGCCCTTTATCAGATGTGTAGCATGTAAATATTTTCTCCCAATCTGTAGGTTGTCTGTTTGCTCTTGTGATAGTTTCCTTGACTGTACAGCAGCTTTTTAATTTAATCAGGTCCCATTTATTTATTTTTGTTTTTGCTGTGATTGATTTTGGGGTCTTCTTCATAAATTATTTCCCTAGGCTGATGTTTATAAGAGTTTTTTCACAATTTTCTTCTAGAATACTTATGATTTCATGCCTTAGGTTTAAATCTGTTATCCATCATGAGCTGATTTTTGTGAGTGGTGAGAGGTGGGGATCCTGTTTTGGTCTTCTATATGTGACTATCCAATTTTCTCAGCACTAATTATTGAATAGGGATTCTTTCCCCTGTTTATGCTTTTGTCTATTTTGTCAAAGATCAGATGACAATGTGAGGATGATTTTATAAACTTAGAAAGTGAAGGAAAAGGAAAAATTTTTAGAGACACACAACCTCCCCAGTCTCAATCGGGAAAAAATAGAATTTATGAACATACCAATATCAAGCATTGAAATTGAAGCAGCAATAAAAAATCTTCCAACCAAACAAAGCCCCAGATAAGACTGGTTCACTGTGAATTTTACAAAACCTACAAAGAAGAACTGGTACCTGAACTGCAGAAATTATTCCTCTGCATTCAGAAGTATGGAATCCTCTCCAACTCATTCTATGATGACAATATCACCTGGATACCAAAGCCAAGAAAGAATAAAACAAAAAAGAAAACTATAGACCAATATTCCTTCTGAATATAAGCATAAAAATTCTCAATAAAATCTTACCAAATCAAATTCAACTGCATATCAAAAAAATAATTCATCATGACCAGGTGGGCTTCACTGCAGACATGCAAGAATGGTTCTACATACACAAATCTATAAATGTTATTCACCACATAAATAAAAACAAAAAAAAAATAAAAAGACCATGTGATTCTTTCAAATAGATGTAGAAAAGGCATTTGACAAAATTCAGCTCCCTTTTATTATAAGAACTCTTAACAAAATAGGCATAGATGGGACATAACTCTAAATTATTAAAGCCATATATGACAAATCCACAGCCAACATCATACTGAATGGGGAAAAATTGAAAGCATTCCCACTAAGGACTGGAACCAGACAACATTGCCCACTATCTCCACTTCTATTCAACATAGTGCTGGAAGTCCTGGTCAGAGCAATCAGACAAGAGAAGGAAACCAAGGGTATCCAAATGGGGGCAGAAGAGGTCAAACTATCTCTCTTTGCTGATAATATGATATTACATCTAGCAAATCCCAAAATCCCAAATATTCAACCAAGAGACTACTGAAATTGATAAATGAATTCATCAAAGTCTAAGGGTACAAAATCAATGCACATAAATCAATACCTTTCATATATTCCAATAACCATCAAGCTGAGAATCAAACTGAAGACATAATACCTTTCCCAATAGCATCAAAGAAAATAAAATATTTAGTAATATATTTCACTATGGAATTGAGAGACCTATATAGGGAGAACTATGAAACACTGAGAAAAAAAATCGCAGAAGATGTAAACAGATGGAAAACCATGCTCGTGGATTGACAGAATCAATATTGTTAAAATGTCTATACTACCCAAAGTAATCCACAGATTCAATTCAATACCTTTTAAAATGCCAACATCATTTTTCACAGATCTAGAAAAAATAATTTTATGCTTTGCATGAAATCAGAGAAGACCCCATATAGCCAAAGCCCCCTCAAGCAAAAAGAACAAATTGGGAGGTATCAGTCTACCTGATTTGTTTATCTCAAGTATAAAGGCATCCAGCTGAGACTGATGCCAAGTCTTCTTCAAACTTTCCCAATTTTTTGTTCCTATGTGGATCCACATCAGTGTATCTGCAGTTATTGTGCTTTTTAAAGTAGCATTTTGCATTTGAATGAAAGCAAACTCTAACAAACGGATTGTATCTTTCTAGGCAAAACAGTGTATGGTATTTACTGACTGATCTGCTATACCCAAATATGGGAGCCTTGCCATGTGCATTAAGAGAGTGTGGAGGATATCTTTGCTTGTACTGGCCAGTCCATGTGAGATTATTTCAAGAGAGGAGACGTGGGGTGAAAGCCGGCGCATTTTAACTCTGCAATACAATGAATTGCAACCAATGTGATGAAATAATAACCAAGTGGTCCTTCCCTCTGCTATTTGTCATTATTTCTAAAGGACGTAGCTTTCAGGATTTGATCATTCCTAGGTCTTGATTTCAGAAGAGTCACTAGGGAGCAAATAAAAACAAGCAAAATATATAGCAACAACAAAAAATGCTGGTGTACGTAGAGATTCTGATTTCCAGTCATCACATTATTGGATTTAATATGTCCAGTTAACCGTGAAACTATACAAGGCATGCATAGGAGAAAACAAAGTATGGGCCCATGCAGAGAGGGTTAATAAAGCAAATTTTAACGTGCTGTCCTTAAAAGGAGTGATTCCAAGTTTGACCCATGTGTGACATATGAGAATGGGTATCTGGAGGGTTCCCCCCATCACCAGCATTAGTAATAGTGCCAGACCATGTGTCTAAATGGTTTGTGCAGACAGCATGGTTCATGCAGAACATCTGTCGTCTGATAATGGGGGACTTTGGTATATGCTAGTTGGGGCCACCTACAGGACAAATATGCAATGAATCTGGAAACCCTGAGTGTATAATCAGAATCCCTGGTAGACCACACCTCGCGTGTTCTACACTCACTGCTGGAGAACTTAGGAAACATCTCCTGGGAGAGCAGCCTTGGGGTATTTCAATAGGTTTTCTCTGGACTTCACCCCATGCAGAGTTTCTCTCTGTTGATTTTATTTTGTATCCTTTTATTGTCATAAATCGTGGACATGTTAAAGACTATTAGGTGAGTCCTCTGAGTCCTCCTAGAGATCACCAAGCCTGGTACTGGTCTCAGGAATAATCAAAATAGGACCATAATCAGGAAGAAGATTAAGAAGAAATTATCCCTGGGTACCAAGACGTTGGACTTTGTAAAAAAAGGTGTTAAGTCAGTAATTATATATATATGTCTCTGTGT
>CAUYSK010063590.1:0-23876 GCA_963575035.1 Avahi laniger | reverse complement strand
TTTTTTTGAGACAGAGTCTCACGTTGTTGCCCGGGCTAGGGTGAGTGCCGTGGCGTCAGCCTAGCTCACAGCAACCTCAGACTCCTGGGCTCAAGCAATCTTACTGCCTCAGCCTCCCGAGTAGCTGGGACTACAGGCATGTGCCACCGTGCCCGACTAATTTTTTCTATATATTTTTAGTTGTCTAATTAATTTCTTTCTATTTTTGGTAGAGACGGGGTCTCGCTCTTGCTCAGGCTGGTCTCGAACTCCTGAGCTCAGACAATCCGCCCGCCTCGGCCTCCCAGAGAGCTAGGATTACAGGCGTGAGCCACCGCGCCTGGCTATCAAATCAGTTTTGAATGTCATCAAATCAGTTTTGCTTAATACTCATCATTCATTTGGCTTCAGCGGTTCAAGTGCAACAAAGGTCCTGAGTTTTGTGCTTTTACATGTGGCATGCTCACTCTGTGAAAGCATTTCCCAAGCACCATCCGAGCTCAGAGAGCTGAAGCAACTTGCCCAAGGCTGCACAGCCAGAGTGGCGGGCCTTGACTGGACCAGACCAAGGCTGGGCTGTTCACCAGAAGATAACAGTACAAAGCGGGCAGGTCAGATGTGAGCAGAGGACAGCAAAGACCTGGCAGATGGCTTGAGAAGAAAAAGCAGGGTGACTCGGCAGACGGAAAACAGCTGGGAACTCACAAAGCGGAAGGTGGTTTCCTGGTCACCCAGAGCTACGGACCCCACTAGAGGGCTCAGCCCAGGGAGCACACCCCCGCCACCCTGCTGGACCCTGGCAAGGGAGGTGTCCTGGCATCCTGGCAGTGAGGATGGCGGGTGAGGGCTTCCAACTTAGAGTCCTACAGGTTCAAATCCCACTTTTTCCCTTTGCCAGCTGGTGACTTGGAAAAAGGACTTCACCTCTCTGAGCTTCCATCTTTTTCTCCCCCCAAAAAGGAATAATAATAATCTTTTCTCATGGAATCTATTAGGAGGGTCAAGGAACTCTTGTGTGAGGGGCTGAGCCAGCCCAGCAAAAACACGAGCGTCAGCAACATGGGACTCTAAGAGGCCTTGGGTTCTGGCTGTGCCCTGAATCTGCGCCACGAGGCTGGGCGAGTCCCCTTTCTGGTCTGGAACTCAGCCTTCTCCAGCCCGTCACCAGGAGCAGCATCTGCCTGCGAGACAAGGAAGAGCAGAGCCCTGCTCTCCACGCTGCTGGAATCTGGCTTCTGCTAAAACCAGACTTCCGACCTGCCGGCTGATTAGGAAGAAGACATCCAGCTGGGGGAGTTTGCTTAGCGGCCCCGTAACGGAGGCCGGGGGCATGGGGGTGACCCTGCAGAGGGCTGTCTCCGGGAGAGACACGAGGGACTCCGGGGGGCCTTCTGGATGCACTTACCTCCCTGGGACACTCTCATCGCGGGGCTCCGGCCCCTGTGCCTGCTCAGCAAGGCTGTCTGCCAGCAGAGCCCTACGGAGGCAAAGGAGATGCCACATCAGACACGGGTGCCCTGGACAGGGGCTGGGCCCCTTCAGAGACGCAGAGAGGTTTCAGGCTTCCAAGAGCACTTGATAGTGACATTTGCGGGAAGAGCTTCAGTGCAGCTCTGGAGAAGATGCCACAGCGAGGGTCTGAACGTGCCTGTCCCTGCAAGGGAGGAGCCAGCTCATTTCTCAGGCAGAGTGTTGTGAGCTGAGAGTCTGAGCTAAGGTACTGCTGCCTTAGGGAGCCCCTGGGTCTCTGCCAACAAGGCCTCTCCCTTCCTCTTAGCCTAGGGACCTTGGACTTCAGGAAAAGTAAATGTAATAACATGCAACCCCCCACCACCGCTACACCACTATCACCATACTGCTGGGTACGGTCGATCAGGCTGTGCACTGCACAACCCCAAAGGGTACCATATACCCACCTACGATGAACATGGTGCTCCCTGGAGTTGCAGAATGTCCTGCCACCATCGCCTAACACTGATCAAAGGCCTATTCTGCAAGGACCTGGTGTCATTTAAACCCCATTAAGAGGGAACAATGATGATCTCTATTTTACAGATGAGAAAACATTACAAGAGGAAGAGTAGCTGACAGAACCGGTTTCACCGTCTAGATACACGAGACGCCAACGCCCAGCTCTTAGAACGAGGCCGTGTCCGTGCGGAGGCCTGGGATGCAGCCAGAACCAGGCTGACTGGAACCAAGGGGATTTCTGTAGCTTCGGGGCAGGACGTATGTATCTCAATGCTGTGTCCTTACCATTCAGGGTGTGGAGGATTTTTAGTCCAATTCTCATCTTTCCCCATTTGACAGATGGGACAAGTGAGGCCAAGGAGAAACCATTTTACAGACTCACACACTGAGCGTGAGCCTCGACTTCCCTCCTCCCGGTCTTGTTTCAGGAGGTGGGGATGGTTCGCTCACTCCTCGCCTCTATGGGGTCTTTTCTATTCCGGAAATAGCAGCCCGATTAGGACATCGAAACCCAGATGGAGAAGGGGTCCCAGGTGCAGCCAGTCGCCAGCCCTCCCCTAGCGCCAAGCTACGGAATACTCAGGCCTGGCACTCCCCAGGCACGGGAGGCCAACGAGGTCAGCCCTGCCCTCCTGGAACAGACGAGACCGATCAGGGGCCAGGCACTCGAGGCTCTTGCAGAGGCAGCAAGGCGTGGGCCCAGCCGCCCTCGGGCGGTCCTTGAACTGCCAGTGAGCCCAGCCTTCCCCCTCCGGGAAACACAGGCCCTTTCAGAGCGAAGGGACGGGGCTGCCAGGGCCACCGTCTCTCAGAGCTGCGTGTCCCACATGTGGCCACCAGCCGCACACACGCAGATACTGAGATTCAACTTCGGCAACATCAAATCGAACTTAAAATTCAGCTTCTCGTTCACACTGGCCACACCGTACGTGCCCAGCGCAGATCTGGCACGGGGTGGGCAAACGATGGCCCTTGGGCCAAATCCAACCCCTGCCCTGGCTTTGTGTGGCCCTTGAGCCCAGAACGGCTTGTGCGTTTTTTTCAAGGAGAGACGGGAGGCGGCAACCACGACAGAAACCACACGCGCCACAAAACCCGACACATTCACGCTGTGCGCACTTACAGAAGTTCGCCGACCTCTGCTCCCATCATTGCAGAACATTCTACGGGACGGCGCTGATTAGAGGGCAAATGAGGGAGAGGGGTGGGGGCAGAGGAACATCAGTAACAGTGGCTAGCGTTTATTGAGCACCACGGAGCACTTAGTACCAAACCAAGCGCTGCCTCATTGAGTATCCCTAATCTGAAAATCCCAAATCCAGTGTTCCAAATCCAAAACTTTTTGAACGCCAACGTGACACTCACAGGAAATCCACACCGGAACATTTTAGATTAGGAATGCTGAACTGGCAAGTGTAATGCAAAAATTTTAAAATTCAAAAAAATGTGAAACTGGCAACACTTCTGGTCTCAAGCATTTCAGATAAAGGGACACTCGACCTGTAACACCTTCGAGGAGGGCACTTGAACTTGCCCGGTGCAAACGAGGAACGAGCCTCATAGGAGTGCTGGGAGGTGCAGATAAGTTAGGACGTGTTAGCACGTGGCCTGGCCCACGGCCAGCGCCATCTGTGTTGGTGCTTGCCTTTAGCAGAGCCTTCTAAGGTGGGGACTTGCCCTCTTTTCTTTTTTTTTTTTTTTTTGTTTTCGAGACAGAGTCTCACTGTGTTGCCCTGAGCAGAGTGCAGTGACATCCTCGTAGCTCACAGCAACCTCAAACTCCTAAGCTCAAGCGATCCTCCCACCTTGGCCTCCCAGAGTGCTAGGATTATAGGTACGAGCCACCGCACCAACCCGAGGTGGGGATTTTTATCCCTACTTGGTAAGTGAGGAAATTGAAGAGATGAAGTGATTAACAAAATCTCTTCATCGAGAGATGAGGTGATTAACAAAAGCCATAAAACTAGTCAGAGGAAAAGCCAGTTTCCCAATGTGGCTCTGTCCCCAAGATGCCGTGCTTGGCAAGGCTCCTAAGACGGGAGCAGTGGGCTATGATGGGGACTTTGCTCCCTCCTTCCATTGACTCACGAGCTACCCCGACGGAAGGGAAGGAGAGAGGGAAGCTCAACCCAAGAGATCCCCTTAGATCCAGATTCGTTCATTCCACCAGTGTTTACTGAACACCTACTATGTGCCGGACACGGCTCAAGACACTGGGATAGGCCGGGCGTGGTGGCTCACGCCTGTAATCCTAGCTCTCTGGGAGGCCAAGGCGGGCGGATTGTTGAGTTCGAGACCAGCCTGAGCAAGAGCGAGACCCCGTCTCTACTAAAAATAGAAAGAAATTAATTGGACAGCTAAAAATATATAGAAAAAATTAGCCGGGCATTGTAGTGCATGCCTGTAGTCCCAGCTACTCGGGAGGCTGAGGCAGGAGGATCGCTTGAGCCCAGGAGTCTGAGGTTGCTGTGAGCTAGGCTGACGCCACGGCACTCACTCTAGCCAGGGCAACAAAGTGAAACTCTGTCTCCAAAAAAAAAAAAAAAGACCCTGGGACATATCAAGGGCAACAGACAAAGGGTCTTGCCTTCATGGAGCTGGCACTCTAGTGGGGAACGAAGAAACTGGCACGTGGGACAATGACACCATTGAAAAATGCCCACAATGAGAGGTGCAGACATTTTGCAGGGGTTACGGAAGGGGGTGACGTTAACACTGAGACCACACTGGTCTGGCTTCAAATCTACATGACCTTTCTAAATCAGCATCATTTCCCCAAGCTCAGCAGATCAAGAACAACGTGGCAGGAGGTGGGAGGGGATCTGGAGGCACCCAGGGCCGGCTAAGGAGGCGGGTCACTGCGCTTACAGAGTGGCCTCAGAGGGGGGCCTGGTGCCCACGTGCCCACGCTCAGCCAGCAGCTCTGCAATCCCTCCCCGTGGGAACCAGCTCTCAAACATTCCATCGCCGCGGTTACTGCCCACCCTGCCGGGCCACACTGACCACACCGCCTCCGGCCCGCCACACCCCCACCCTCCAAGAGCTGGGGAGAGAGGGCAGCTCTCTCGGGCAGGGCCCCTGGGAACCAGAGACCTCCGACCCGCTCCGGAGGGCAGCCAGCCAAGAAACGCCTGCCAGATTCCAGGGGGATGAGAGGCAGGGAAAGCTAATTCTGAGGTTTTGTTCGCTGCTTGAGCATTAAAAAGGGAAGAAGGGCAGGCAGGCTAGCATGTGGCCTTAAGAACATCAGCTCATACTGCTGAGCACTTACCGTGTGCCACGCACTGAGCTGAAGGTTTCACATGTACCGCTGCATTTTGTCCTCCCAACAGCCCCCCGTGACCCCATCTGACCCTCCCTGATTAACCACCCATTGACTGGGGCTCAGAGAGGTAGGGTGACCTGCCCAAGGCCACACAGTTGGTAGGCAGAGGAGCCAGGACGAAACCCCAAGTCTTTCTCTGTCTCCAGAGCCCCCTGCTCCTTCCTAAATCTGGGATCTCCTCCCTGACTCGCTTTGCATGTTTTACCTGGAACCATCCAAGCGGGGTCCACCCCCCATGTTTTCCCATCCTCCCCCTTGGAGGCCCAGCTCAGCACTCGGTGAGGCACAAGCCGGGGTGGGGACCGACGAGGCCAGGGAGTCACACCCCAGCTCCCCTACTCAGAGGCTGTGTCCTGGGTCACTCTGGGGCGGCTCTCCGAGCCTCAGTGTTCTCATCTGAGAAATGGAAACAACACCCGAAACAGAGTGTCACGGGGAAGCAGTTAACCTCCATCGAGCCTGGCACAGAGTCAACCTGCGAAAAAATGTGAGCATTTATTATGCGCATCACGATCGCTGTTATCACGGCACAGGGACAAAGACAGGAAGGAACGTCGTCAACAAACCGAGGAACTTGGGTCCCGTGGTGTGCTCAGGCCTGAGTGCCTTCTTGCCGGGATCCGTTTCCTAACCTTCCGACGACCTGTTTTGTCATCTCTATCAGGGATGGATCGGCAGGGCTCCTCCGCCAAGGGCCACAAAGCCAACGTTCCTGGCTCTGAGGGCCGTGCGGTCTCTGTGGCAACTCTACGGTGACAGCGCACACGGCCACGGATGACACACACGTGAACACACGTGGGCGTGTGCCAGCAAGACTACTTACAGAAACAGCCGGCGAGCTAGATTTGTCCCCTGGGCCACCGTCTGCCAACCCCCTGGGTCTGTATCATGAACGAAAGGCACGCGTCCCTGTGTGACCAGGGCAAGCCCACGAAACGCAGACGCGGGAGCCGAGGGAGGAGCCGGCGTGCGTGTGGGTTCTCGGCCCCACTTCAGAAGGGCAGGACCTGGGTGGCCGGCCTTTGGTGAGCGAGAGAAAAACGTCTCATTTCCGAAAACAAAGGGCTGATTTTTAAAAAAGGAAGAGGAAAAAGCAGCACTCGCGTGCGTAGGGAATCATCTAGCATCCTGTCTGTTGCCAAGGAGGGACTTACGGGAGAGGCTCGTGTGTACACCCGGCAGTTTCACACACAGTCGTCCTTCCGTGTCCGTGGGGGCTGGTTCTAGGACCCTCCGCAGATACCAACATCCATGGATGCTCAGGTCCCTTACATAAAACGTCACAGTACGTGCTAGAACCAGCGCACATCCTCCCTGCACTTTAAATCCTCTCTAGATCCCTTTATACTACCTAATGCAATGTAAATGCTGTGTAAACGGCTGTTACACCGTATTATTTAGGGTACAATGAGAAGAAAAAAATCTGTATATGATCAGTACAGACGCAACCATCCACTTCTCTTTTCCCAAATATTCTCGATCTTGGTTGGCTGGATCCACAGATGCGGAACCCACGGATACAGAGAGCCAATTGTACATTTTGGCTCTAAACTACAACCCTGGAGGGTAGGCACTATCCCTGGTCCCATTTTATAGAAGGGTAAACTGAGGCTCAGAGAGGTGAAGTGTTTTAGGTGCATAGATGGTAACTGGCTGAGCCCACACTGGAACCCAAGCTCTCTCCCACCTCCCCAGATCTCTACCCCACCCAGTACGCAGGTGGGGAAGCTATTTGCCCAGGGTCAGACTCCTGCCCCATCTCCCAGCCTTGTCCCAGCGCCTGGTAGAGCCCCTGCCCTGGGCTTCCTGCGCAGAAACACACAGGACCTCTGCCTGATCAGCAAGGCAAACAGGAAACAGCCAGGGTGACTTGCGGGGGCCGGGGCTTCCTGCCCCCCCACAGCGGGATGCTGCCTCCACTCCTCTGCCCAGAAGCTGTCGGAGGTGGGGAACCGAGCACAGGAACAGGAATTCTGCACGCCTGCATCTGAGAGCCAGTCCTGCTGATTACGGGTAATGCGGCCTTTATACAACTTCGTTGTGCCTCAGTTTCCTCATCTGTAAAATGGACATGCTCTTAGTACTTGTGAGGATTACGTAAATAAACTGATATAAAGCACTCAAAACACGGCTTTCTTATGACATCATTGTTATTCCTTCCATTTGAGGTGGGTTCTTAAACTTTGAGGTGCTTCTGAATAGCCTGAAATGGTTCAAAGGCAGATTCCCGGGGCCCAGCCCCAAATATTCTGACCTGGAAGATAGGAGGTGGGGCCTAAGGTTTCGCATTTTAACCAGTGCTGCGTCCCCTCCCCCACTCCATGAAATACCACTTAGGTCACTGAACTCGGCACTCGGCCAGGCCCGGAGAACGCAATGGTCACAGAGCGTGGGGACCAGGAGTGCGGGCCCAAAGTTGGACAGACCCAGGGTGCCATCTTGGCTCAGCCACTCACCAGCTGTGTGACCTTGAGCCAGTGACTTCTTGTCTCTGAGCCTCACTCACCTCATCTCCGAAATCAATTTGAAAACAGCACCCACCTCATCCAGCTGCCGTGAGGCTGGCACAGAGCATGGGCCCGGTGACACCAGCCACAGTTACACACTATCGTTTATCAGGACGGACACGGTCCTGCTCGTAAGGAGCGTCCCAGCCATCAGGAGGGCAGACAAGCAACACAGTGGGCTGGATGCAGAGACGAGGGGTGTAGGTGACTGTGGTCCACTCGCAGGGCACGAGAGAGCACCTGGTGCCACATCCCGTCCAGAAAACCCAATGACGCTGGACAGACACACAGACGTACATGCCATTGCTGACCTTCCACGGCAGCCCCGTGGGGGAGAAAGCACCTCTCTGACCAGGTCACGGGCAAGAAATCCAGAGCAGGGAAGCAGCTGCCCCGGGAAGTACCGGGACTCAAATCCAGGTCTAACGGGCTCTCCCACCTTCTCGGGTGGATCCCTTTGGCCACGTGGTGAAACCCATGGACCTCTTCCCAGAATAATGGGAACAAATGGAATAAGATAAAATACAGAGGATGAAAAGGAAACCGATAGAGCAAAATCCGGCTAAGAACACAATTATGACAAATGCTATGATGCAGTAACCTATATGCTCCCTTCATTAAAGCAAGATAGGGTCGGGTGCAGTGGCTCATGCCTGTAATCCCAGCACTTTGGGAGGCTGAGGCAGGAGGATCGCTTGAGGCCAGGAGTTCGAGACCAGCCCGAACTACAAGGCAAGACCCCATCTCTCAGAGAAAAATTAGCTGGGTGTGGTGGTGCACACCTGAACTCCCAGCTACTCAGGAGGCTGAGGCAGGAGGATCGCTTGAGCCCAGGAGCTTGAGGTTGCAATGAGCTATGATCACACCACTGCACTCCAGGCCAGGGGACAAAGCGAGACCATGTCTCAAAAACAAACAAAGAAAAAAAATGTAGGTATTTTGAGCTAGGACTGAGTTCAAACGAACAAAAGCAAGACAGCCTCTTTCTGGGTGGGCCTCGCTGGTCACATCTGTCAAATGGAGCTACACTGTTGAGAGGAGGAAAAGACAGGATGGCTGGTAAGAGCTTGGCCCGCCCTACAGAGAGCAAAAGGCTTGTCTGGCACTGGCAGGACAGGGGGGGGGGCAGGCGAGGCGTTGGCCTCGAGCACAAAACTCAAGGGGGTGCCAAAAAATGCAGTAACCAAAATCAATACCATTTTAATGCGGTATTTTCTAGATCGATGGAAAAAAATCCATGCTGAACAAAATAAAATAAAACAAAATTTTTAAGCAGACAGGACAAGTGACGGTGCTGTGCCAAGCTGTCTTGGAGCCTGACACAGAAGGAAAACAAATGCAGTAACACTGACCCTGTCTTTACTTAAAATTCTGATAAATCGCTGGTCACGGATATTCTTACGGTAATACAGATTTCCGTGTAACAGCGTTACTGAGAAGCAATTCACGTACCATACAATTCACCTAAAGTGTACAGTTCAGAGGTTTTTAGTGCAATCAGAGTCTAGTGTATTCACGGGTTTCTAGTATATTCAGAGCGGTGCAGTCACAGGGTTTTTGGTACAGTCAGGCAATTTTAGAACATCTTCATCGCCCCAGAGAGAAACCTCGTACCCTTAGCTATCGACCTCGCCGGCAAACACTCGTCTACTTTCTGTCTCCCTGAATTTGCCTATTCTGCACATTTCATATAAATGGAATCACACAACGCATGGTTTTTAATAACTAGCTGCTTCTGCTTAGCAGACTGTTCTCAAGGTTCATCCATTCGTTCTTTCTTTGTTTTGTTTTGAGGTTTTTTTTTTTTTTTTTTGAGACAGGTCTTGCTCTGTCACCCTGACTAGAAAGCAGTGGTGTCATCATAGCTCACAGCAACCTTAAACTCCTGGGTTCAAACTACCCTCCTGCCTCAGCCTTCCAAGTAGCTGGGACTACAGGCATGCACCACCACACCTGGCTAATTTTTTCTATTTTTAGTAGAAATGGGGTCTTGCTCTTGGTCAGGTTGGTCTCAAACTCCTGATCTAAAGTGATCCTCCCACCTTGGCCTCCCAGAGTGCTAGGATTACAGGCTTGAGCCACCGTGCCTGGCCTAGGTCTTGGTTCTTATTCTGATTTCAGTGGAGACGGGGAAGGCTTGAATCTTGACATTCATTCACTGAACAAGTACATACTGAACACCTAATGCACCACATGGCAGACATTGTTCTAGATGCTGGAGAGCCAGTGATGAACTAAAAGTCCCTCCTCTCATAGCATCTACAGTGTACTCTACCTATGAGAAATAATCTTAATTCTTAAAAACCATTACTTTGAACTCCATTATAAACAGCTGTACCATCATTCAGTTGGGTGGCAAGTTAAAAATGTATCTTCTATTTAAATGATATTAAATAGTCTCACTAGGACATAGAACCATCCATGGAGGAGTGAAGAAAGTGTCAACCTTATCCGAAGCCTGGAGTTACATATGCTGAACTGGCTGGCCAAGTTGTTCTTGAGTTGTCTGGTCACCCAGTGAGACAACCCTTGAAATGTTTTGTTTTCCCACCCTTAACTCATTTTGTAGGCTTTTCCTGAAACTTTTATGAGAAAACAAAGACTTGCACGCAGTGACCCCAAAGAGGCCTGACCATATCACAAGGAGGATAGGACAGAGGCAGTGAAAAGGGGTGCAGAGCTCATTAGATGGCTTCATAGCAGGTGGTTACCCAGCCTGATGGGCACTTCCTGAGTACCATGTGCCAAGAGTTCTTCAAGCAAAGGCAGGACTTGCCACCAGGAGTTTACAGTCTAGATGATGGGAATATACACGCTCAGTGGTGTTGCTGTAGTCTCTCCAATGCTCCCAATTCAAGCCCTTTCTTCCATCCAAATATGTCTATCTGGTCCAGGTCTCCTAGGTATGCTAACCTCTTCTCTTCTGTGTAGAAAACTCACCTTACTGCCTGACCTCATTTCTACCCAGCCTTCCAATCCCCAAGTCTTCTTGACTGCTCCAGCAGGCAGGCTCTCTTTCTGCACCTCCTGACGCTTGTGAGCACTGGGCTGGAGGCAGAGCCCACCCAGGTCCCCCACATAGACCAGTCTCTGTGTCCCTTCCCCTCTCAGTCCAAACATCCTTTCCTACCATCTCTGACTCAGAAGAACTGATTACTGTCTTTCTTTCCCTACTTCAAGGGACAAACGAGAATATTCACAAAATATTTGGAGCTCTTTAGAGTTGAGGCCCTAATAATTGCCCAAGACTGACACCGTAACACAGGATCATCAGAGAAGTGACGCAGCTGCAAAAGGAGGTGATGCATTCTTCCTGACATATTGAAAAACACGCAAAAGATAAACTAAATAAAAAAGCCACAGAGACCCTCTTAGGAGGAGCTGGGTACCACCTCTAGAGACACTTTTGTTTTTAAGGCCTTGCTAGCAACACCTCACCCTGCCACACAGACATCTTCCTCTACTCTCTCAACACCCTTACCCACTTCAAAGCCATATGGAACAAGACAGCCCACTGATCTGGTGGTCTGAGAGGACCCCCTCCTATAAAGCAGAGCAAATAACATACAGAGATAAAACACTTTTAGCCAACAACCAGTTAGTTAACTAGGATGCACCGAACATCTGCTTGGAGTGAGGAAGGCCCTGTGCTCCCTCCCACTTATGCAGATCTATGCCACACCCTATTTTGCTAGGAGGAAGCAGTTGTCTTTCCCACAGAATAAAAGCCTTATCAGAGACCTGGACCAGGGGCTGGGTACTGAGTCAAACTTCCTCTTCCCCTGGGCTGCTCCCAGGGCCCCCATCCAAGTTCCTGGAATTGCAAGAAAACAGAGTGAGTATCACCGATCCCTCTCTGGCTGGCTGGAGTTCCCCAGCTGCTGAATCACCAACAGGCTCTACGAGGGCCGAGCTCTGAGGTTGCAGAGAAGCCGTGCCAACTTGAGGCGCTCTGGGCCCTTGGCACTGGGAACCAGCTCAGCAGAGAGCATTCGGCTACCAGGAAGTACATGAACCAAATGCCAGCTCTGGAAGAGTCCATGGGGACGTTGCAAGCCCCTCCCCAACTGTGAAGGCCCACTGGCCCCATTTCAGCTGCCATGGCCTGTGGTGGCCCAAGAATTGCCATCTTCTGGGTGCAGGTCAGCAGTGGTTTTGCTCATGTGGACCCCAGGCCAGCAGAGTTAGCCTTTTGGCATCCCCATGCAAGCTAGGCCCATCCTCTTAGCTCGGTCAAGGCCGTGTGTAGACATCACTCACTTGAGTGGCTTAGAAGTAGGGTATGAGCAGGGAGGAGGTAAAAATAAGCAACCCTTGAACTGTGCCCTATTTCCTCCATGTGAATAGCTTGGTGATGACAGACTCATCTCTTCCCCCTGCTCCACGACACTCAGGACACCCTGGAACCACCCTGCAGGAGGGACTGAGAAGCTTGGGCTTTGAGCCAACATAAATATCAGTGTGACTGGGTAGGATCCCAGATCAATGCAGCATCAGCCTGGGGTGGAGCCTGGGGAAGGGGTGCACCAATGCCAATCACCACCGTCCACCACGGGGGCTGGTGGACGCCCCTGGGAGCACTCATTTGACTAGATATGGGCAGCTGATTAAGAAGCGAGGTCAAACTGAGGAGGAAACAAATCCCCAGAACTGCAGATTTTCAAGAGTTAAGGGGAAAACACTCTGAAGTTCTGATAGCCTCACATTTCTCAACCCACATCACACTAGGGACTGGCAAGGTCTCCAGTTCTCCTCCTGGGCCTCAGAAGCAAGGGGCGGGAGGAAGGAGAAGAGGGAAGGGTAGGTGAGAAAGGCCTGAGTGACAAGTGCAGGCTCCAGCTGCTGAGAAGCCCAGGGCAGGTGTGAGGGTGGGGCTCAGATTTATGCCCTTTCATTGGGAGACCCTGACCAGACCACCCCATCCCAGGGGGCTGTCACCACTTGTAGCGCCCCCTGCAGGGAACTGAGAATATGTGAAGGTTGTTTTTTGATTATCACAACAACTAGAATGGCATCAACTAGCATCCTGGTGGGGCCAGGATGCTAAATTTCTGTAATGCACATGTTTGTCCTGCTTAACATGCTAATAGTGCACCTTGTTGGAAAATTCTGGACCGCAACAGGGAAAGTCCCTTCAGCTGCAGGTCATTCAGACTCCAACTGTATATGGGTAGAAGTACTCAAAATTCAGGGGAAATAGAACAAACTGGCAGTCACATGAGCTGACCCAGCCACTCATCAGAGCCTTGCAAATGGCTGCGGTGGGACCTCCATGATCCGACCTGTCCTTATTTACCTGGAATGCTCTTTTCCCTGTCAGCACTTCTCTCTGTCTTTCTGTTCCTTCTGTCTATGCCTTTCTGTCTCTTTATATTAACCCAAAGCGTTCAGGTTGCACAACATGAAGCTTATTTATAAAGTAACAAGACTGACAAGTCACAAACAAAACCCACTCCTGGTGGTTTATAGTTGTGGGATTCCAAAGAGACTCGGGAGCCCCAAGAGGGAGGAAACACACAGGGGTGATGCATTTGAATTTTTCTTGGTCCATTCTGGACTTTAGGGCCCCTGTCCTATCTCCTCAGCCCAACATGTGTTCTTATGGCCACGTGTAGCAAAGCTGCTCAGAGAATGTCCCAAATGCACTTAGTTGTATGGGCAGAATCTCATTTGCTCACCCTGGAGACAAACCAGTGAGGAACGAGGCATGCCATCCCCAGGGTTTCGAGGCAGAAAGCGTCATGTACCTTTTAGCAGTGCCAATTTAAAGCATTGTAAAGGAAAACAAAAATCCCGGAGAAGACACAATATAGCTCTTCTATGGGAAAATGGGACTGGGATCTCCCTATCAACTCTGCTCTTGCCCATTTCCCTATTAACCTCTTGGACGTTGGTGGGGAAAGGGCAGAAATGGGAAGCAAAAGGGAAGAGGGAACAGGGAAAAGAAGAAATTTTCTGCTGGGAAGGTTAGCTCTAGCAAGAATAGGAGGACCACAGAAGGAAGAGGGAAGGTGGCCACGCCTCACGCTTAAATCCCACATAAAAGCGCAGTGAGAAAAGGGTCTTGGATTATTCATAGTCGTATATTTCTGAAGTATTTTTTAGAAAAATTAGACTCATCTAAATGAAAATGGCTTAGGAATCAAAACCAGCTGATGAAGTACTACAGATATTTTAGAAGATAGTTCGACAATTTCTTACAAAAGTAAACATACTCTTATCATGTGATCCAGCAATAGTGTACCTTGGTATTTACTCAAATTATTAATAGTTAAAAACTTATGTCCCCAGAAAACATGTGCACAGATGTTTAATAGCAGCTTTATTCATGACTGCCAAAACTTGGGATCAACCAAGGTGCCTTTCAAGAGGTGGATGGGTAAACAAACTGTGATTGTACAGACAATGGAATGTTATCTGGAGATAAAAAGAAATGAGCCGCCAAGCCATTTCTTTGGTGTCATCACTAAAAGACATGGAGGAACCCTAAGTGCATATTACTAAGCAAAAGAAGCCAGTCTGAAAAGGCTGCGTGCTGTGTGATTCCAACGGTATGACATTCCGGAAAAGGCGAAACTATGGAGACAGTAGAAAGATGAGGTGCTGCCAGGAGGTTGGGAGGGTGGGGAGAGGGATGGCCAGGTGCAGCATGGGGGACTGTTAGCGACTCCACTCTGCATGATGCTGTGATGGTGGACACATGTCATTACAAATCCATCCAAATGCACAGAACGTACAACACCAAGAGTATCCCAAGGCTTCCTCTCAAGCTGGGAGCATGTCAGAGGAGACAAAGCAGAGGAAAACCTCAATCCCTGTGGAAACAGGCCATGGAAAAGGCAGGGGAGGGGACAGATGGGGAAGGAAGGATAGGATGATGTGGGAGGCATCTTCCAGAGAAATCTTCCAATAGAGAGGTTGACAGGCACACAGTCAGGAATCTGGAACAGCCTTTGAAAGAATAAAGAAAACCCAGGATCCTGGTTTCAGAGCAAGGGCCTTGCCTGTGTGGTTTCTCACATGAAACAGATGACGTGTCTTAGGTGAGCTGTCTCTCAGCTGGGGATAAGTTATCAATACAATTTTCTCTCTGTTGCCAGTGAGCTCTGTGACCGAGGGAGCAGAACATCAGAAATGTGGCTGAATTCAACTTCTTGACCCTGCAGTTATATCTAAGAGAGGGCTCTCAAGTGGGTATCAGATGCAGCCTTTATCACAACATGAAGCGACAGAGAACTCTTCCAGCCTCCTCCCCCTGTCCGTTCCTACACTTAGGGCAGAAAAGTAACAAGAGGGCACTTGCCCAGCACCTGTGAAAGTGTGGTATGAGGTCAGGAAGCAAGCAGCTCACTCCCCACTTTATCTTTGTCCACAGTGCTGTCACAACCCCACATTTTCCTGGGTATTTATTTATTTTCTGTCTCCTTGGGCCTAGATGGGGTGTATGGTGGGGAGTAGAGTAATTGGGGGTTCACCATATTCTCAGTGCCCAGAACAGTGCCTGCCACATAGACAGCACTCAGCAAATACTTGCTGCATGAACTCAGTTTCTTTTCAAGCTAAATCTGCAAGGCAGTTTCACAGAGAGGCCCAGGGAGAGTGAACAAAGGAAGACAACACTCGAACTCCTATTTGAGCAGGAGTACTTTCGAAGGACCTCATGGGATCGAGATACAGTCATTCTGGAATAAGAAGATAGTGTTAGAACTTTTCTGTGATGATGGTTATCTAAGAAATAACAGAGACACTGGAGTATTTTTTTCATCACAGGTGTGTGCAGACTGATAAATAGTGTCATCATGGATGTCCTTTCTGAACAAGTGACATCGGACAGAGACCTGAATACAATGGGAGAACCAGTCCTGAAAATATCTGGGGGAAGAGCATCCAGGGCAGGAGGAGGAGCAAGTGCAAAGGGCCTGAGGTGGGAGTGAACTTTTCCAGTCCCAGAAAGGGTGAGCGGCTGGTGGGGTTAAGGAAGGGCGTGCTGGGAAACAACACTGGACAGATGCCCCTGGTGGGGACCACCAAGCATCTGGACATTATTCCAAGCTGAGCTCCCAGAGGGTTTTGGGCAGAGGAGCAATAGCACCGACGTATGTGTTAGAAGAGTCACTCACAGTACTGGGGACAAAGAGGCCTTAAGGAGGCAAGAGTGGAAACTGGGAGAATGGGGTTAGACCACCACAAAAGTCCAGGCAAACGATGAGGGTGGTGGCCACGGAGGACATGAGAAGTTGTAGGATGCAGAACGTCACTGAAACAGAGCCACCAGGACTCACCGAGGGACAGAGTGTGGGGTCCACACTGGCCTCATTCTTCCCTTGGCCTCTACCTGCTCTGCCCACTGCCTTTTCTTCACCTCCGAGGCCATGTTCAACTTTCAAGGCCAGTTCAAACAGCAACATCTTCAAGAACCTTTTCTGACCAGCTGAGAGGATCTTATCTCCCTCAAAAAATTAAAAAGCAAACACATGAGTAAATAAGAACCCAGCTTAGAGACCCCCATCAGCAGGCTTGACTCCCATGCAAGTCAAATCTACACAAGCAGATCTTATCTTGGTCCTGATGATCTACAACTTTTCTAGAGAGCCTTTGCTGAGTGTTCCCTTCCAGGGTCTGCCTGCTACCCCTGAGATACTTCAAGATGCCACCATGTGGAATAGTTTTGTCCCTGGTCATCCCCATATGGGTCCTAGGAATCTCAGTCTAAGGCTTACTTATGCGACACATGTTAAACACCCAGGATAAGTTAGCTTTCAGATGATGACTGCTCTGTGCCCAAGGCTTTCTGGACGCTCACACAGTATCTCATCCCGCTAAGCACACACTCAGCACCACCACCTGTGGGCCGGCCTGACAGTATCCCAGGCTCAGCTGTGAAGGGCCCACAAGGAACAAAGCAAACAGGCTCAGTGCTGACCTGTGACCAGAGCAACAGAGCATGTACAAGTGACAAGTGCACACACTGTGCTCTGGCTGTAGGTTTCTCTGTCCTGAGTGGACCACCTCTGCAGCAACCTCTAAGGCCCCATGAGGGCCTGGCTCAGGTCCTCACTTTCCTTCATATCCTCTCAGAGTGCCTGGGAGGGAATTTAACAGAGATGGCTGCCCCCATTGATGTGGACATCACGATGCTGAGATGGCTGCTGGGACTGGAGCACTGTGATATGTCCCATATCATCCAGGGAAAGGAGGCCTTCCCTCTAAAAAAGGTAGAAGGCAGTGTTCCTTCTAACTAGGAGGCAGCCAGAATACTCCTGCTAATAACCCAACAAGGGCCCAAGATTGGCAGATCTGAACATCAACACAGGGTATCCAGCATTAGCTCTGCTTTCCTGCTTCTTTGAAGGGAGGCAGATACCCTAGTGTGTCCTGAAGGATGACAGGAAAATACCAGCCCCCACCCTTACAGGCTCCTTGCCTCACTGGGATGCCAGTCCTGTCTAACAGGACTCATAATGCTTCTACATGGCTATGGTATTAGGTTTATGGAACACCTTTTAAAAACTCAAGGACTGTACTAAAAAAAAAATTTAAAAACATGAAACATAAGCAACATAAGTGGGAACACCTTCAACTAATTCTTGGAAACACATCTTTTTCTCATTCTTAAGAAAAATGGCCTACCATCTCAAGCAGGATTGCAAATACACTGTATATATATCACCACCCCCATGCTGAGCCCCCGGCAGACATTACCAAATGATCGCAGCACTACTTCTCACTGAACTCCGATGCAGCCTCTAAGTCCTTCTACACAGCCACTGCCAAGTGATAGCAGTTGGCCTAGAAGGTGAACTATTTCCCACTTACGCTCAAAAAATATCTGCTTCTATATAAATGATGTTATGGGAGGAAGGGGTGGAGGGGTGGAGAGGAGAAGGAAGAAAAGAGGGAAGTGACGGGAGACACTGAGGAGAAATTAGTTGTCATCAATAAAAACATATTGGTCAACGTTACCGTAGAAGTTGAACATGGGGCAAGAGGAAAGGCGTAATTAAAAAAGTCCATAAAGTAGGAAATGAAACCTGTAGATGAAACACACACAATGTGACAAAATTATTGTCAACGGAGCAAGAGGTCCTGCCAACGCACCCACTGGTATGACTGCGGAATGAAAGTGGATTCTTCCCCCTCAGTATGAGGGACACAGTACCAGTATCAACAACTATTCAAACTGACTTATCCACCTCCTCAAAGCAAAAGGTTTTTATGTAAACAAAGTTCCAGATTTTCAGAAAATTTCTGCCTGTGAAGCCTCTGAAAATAGCTCATCAGGTGATAAACAGCCCAGGTGAAAACAATGACCGAACCCTTTATGGAAGCAGCTAAAATGGAGAAAACCAAAGCAGCAGGTAGTTAGGTAGTTTAGAATAATCTAGATTTCTTCAGTGCCTTCTAATTACTTTATTGGGAGCTTAAGCATGCTTTTTCACAAAAGTTAATGACTTTATCTTCAAGGTCACACAGGGAGGCCATTTGTCCAAGTTTGCTCTGCTCCCAGTGGAGTCAGATGACATCACAGTCCCCAGAGGGCATTCCTGGCTGAGTCAGCACCAGTCTTTGGGGCCTTGGCAGCCACTCACATAGGGATGAGTGAACCTTCCAACCTGACCCTCCTCCCTATTCATGAGGGCAGCTACAGCCTACCTTGTTTAGAATATACTCAAGGGAAGATGCATATCGTATCTTATTTTCTGGGATTAAAAAACATATCCCCCCCACACACCTGCAGTTCATTTCTCAAGGCTGGGAGCTCAGATAAACTGTCCATCCATCTCCTTCCTGGGCCTGCAAACAACCACTGCTGGGGCAGAGTCCTGTTCCTGCTTCAGGCACTTCCTCCCACAGAGGAACTGAAAACAGCTGGAAAGTGCTGCTCCCTGATTGTAGGTGAAGCACATCTATGAATAATGAAGTAAGTTTATTTTCTTTACTGATGGAAAACAACCAGGCTTACTTCACCTGAGTCTTTTCCTGGTCGTCACTCACCAGCTTGTGCAACTTGGGTTCCTCGGCTTCTGAGGTGCAAGCTGAAAAGATGAAGAAATTTTGACCCAAAGTGACTGCTCTGTTCCAAAAGGTTAAACCTTTTGTTCCCCTCTCCTGCTGAAAGTTGCAACTAAAGTGCATCACGAGGAAGAGGATGAGGATGAGATGTTAGCTAGGGGTCACCAAGAGATTAGGTGATCCAAATGAAGATCAAAGAAGCCTGAAATGCAATGTAGAAAAAACCCTCGGAAAATACAAGGAGGGCCTCTGCTCCAGGAGCAACAGAATTCTTGAAAGGAGCTGCCGTCTGTGTGTTCAAATCTCAGGAGATAGTTTAGTTTCTTGGCACCCAAAAAACATCAACTCTTCCTCGCTCATGGACCAGCAGGATGGGCTTTTTACACAGTCACTAGCTAGTCAATTTTGGGGGAGGAGGAGGCCACTGCAGTGGGTGCAATCTACTTTAAGCAATGCAGTGATGTGAATGTTTCGAATTAACAAATGAAGGTGAGATTGTTCTAGAACAGGATCATCAAATAAAGTCCTGTGAGATGGATTTTTAAAACCCACTTTTTTTTTTCAGAAGCTCACTCGTGCAAAGAGGTCTGTCCTATGGGCTGTTTTTTGTGTCAGTAATACACTGTTTGCCAATGTGTACAACTCCCCCACATTTACCTAAAGGAAAAAAACCCCCACCTTTAACAAACATTTGTAGAATGCCCACTTTGTGGCCCTGCTCTGACACATGGGGATACAGACCTGAACCAGATATTGAAGTGTCTGTCTATCAAGAAGTACAAAGGCCTTCAAATAATGCTGCCAGCTGAAAGAAGTTCCTATATACAAGTAACACTGCAGATGCTCCTTTTTGTTCTTACCTGCTGTTCTACCAAATCAACAGAAACATCTGTGCTTTCTGTAGGCACAAGTCTTCACTAAAGATGGCGGGGAAAGAGTCTGAAAGTAAGCCAGCTATTAGCAACCGTGCTAACGCAGGTTCTATCTTTAGTCGGACTGTGAAGAACTAAAAGTGTTAAAACAAAAGTGCTAAAGACTCTGCTGCCTTTCACCATTACTGGGGGGAAACATTGACAGGGGACGCGATGACCAGGAGGTGCAGAAGTCAGGCGAGGAGCAGGTGCAGCCAGTGCCCCAGCAGACAGCCTTAGAGGCTGCAGCTCACGTGCTCTTTCAGGCATGTTATCTGTTGGGGGACAGACTGCCTGCAGCAGCAGAAGAGATCACCCTTTCAATCGGACCCCTTTCTAAAAATTTATGGTGAAAAAATAAATAGCCCCCTCCATTAACAAATTTATTATTAGAAGTTCCCCTGTCACAGCAGAATACGCCAAATAGCGCACCTCATGGATGAGCTGTCTTCTGAATATCTGAACTCTTGACTGAATGAGGGGAAAAAAGCACTCAACCATACTTGTTTCTTTATGATATGTTTCATAGCATCGGGAAGAACAGGCATTCTTTTGAACCAGCATGAATGTCACTTACGTGAAAATTACTCTCAGTACGTAGGGGAGTGGCTGTCTGGAAGCCTGACTGTGTTCAGCCCAGCGTCTGCCGCACAATGGTGCTCTCAGAACACATGAACAACTCCGGGCACCTCAGCATCCACAGCCACCCATGGCCGGCACAGGATCAGAATGGGGGGGAGGCTAGGATGTCAGGCAAAGGTCCTCTGTTTAAATCCTCATCCTGCCACATGCTGGCTATGGGAGCTTGGGCAAATTACCTAGTATTTTTGTTCCTCAGTTTTCTCATCTATGAAATGGTGATACTCACCATGTCTTGTAGGATTGCTAGGTGGGTTAAAAGAGTTTGTACAACATGTAAGATACTCAAAGAATTTACTATGAGCCAGGCACTCTTCCTAACTGTTGACCATCATCTTCTCAAAGAAAGCACCCTTGCCCCATCATACCAAGAACCCTCCTTTTGAGCCCAAGGTGCCCACTGTGTACCTGATGTCATATTGTGAAAAACTATGTTTGCTTCTGTCACAATTTATAAGAAATTCAGGGGCTGGGAGCAAGGGCTAGGTCATGGTTCTGTTTGCATTAATATCACCAAAGCCAGCAGAGTATTGGGTACAAGATTAAATGTCGACTGAAGAATCCATAAATAACCTAAGTAAATATATGTGTACATGGGATTCCTCACTTTGCACTGAACGATCTTATTTTTGTTATTCATCCCATCGGCTCTCTAATGCAGCATTAAGTGAATAAAGTAGCTGCCTTGGGTGAATTAAGAACCAAATGTTTGTTTCATTAGGCCTCTTTCACAAAAATCACAACTACCGTTTGATCATTTAGATATATCCTACATGGGATGATAGCTGAGATACTCCACATGCCTCTGCTCTTAAGTGTTAAAAGAAAAATGCTGTGCCTTTTATTTGAAACCCCAAAAACCCAATTTAGTTGAAAGGACTGTTTTGTTTATTTTTCCCTCTGTTGCACAGGATGGGAAAGAGACACTTCACAAGCAAATAAGCTCATACTACATAGTGAGTTGATGCTGTTTTCCTAAGCATAAATCTCTAACTTTCAAGTGGTTCACTGGTGCGCAACCAGTCCATTAGCCGAAATCTTCTACAACCCATAGAGGGTTCAAAAAAGAACTTATTTGAAATGATGACCCTAACAGAGCACATGTCCAGGAAATTGGAGTAATGCTTTTTTTTTTTCTTCTACAAGGAAAGTTAAAATCGAGCAGAGTTCTGTTTAAGTCAGGAAGAAAACACAACTCATTGGAACTTCCCATTCACAGGTAAAAATGGGGACTTTGTGTCAATTACAGGTACCACATTTATTAGTGATGACCTTTAGGCCCTGGAACAGCTTCTGAATCATTAAAGAATGATGAGGTCACACAACAATTCTTAATGTGGACATGCGCCTAACAATGGTGTCAAAATCCATGAGACAAAAATAATAGACCTGCAAAGGGGAAACAGATGAATCCATTATTATGATGGAGACTTCAACATCCCTCTATCAGAAATGGTTAGATCCAGCAGGCAGAAATCAGTAAAGATATAGGTGAACTCTTACAATAGTAGATGACATGTTCTTCTCAAGCTCACGTGGAATATTCACCAAGACAGACCACATCCTGGGCCATCAAATGTACCTAGCAGATGCAAAGGAATAGAAATCATGCAATGTACACTCTCAGACCACAGTGGAATTAAACTAGAAATTAATAACAGAAAGAGAGCTGGAAAATCCCCAAATACTGGAGATTGAACAACACCCTTCTAAACACCACATGGGTCCAAGAAGTATTTTCAAGAGCAGTTAAAAAATATTTTGAACTGAATAAAAATACAACATCGAAATTTGTGGGCTACAGCAAAAGTGGTGCTTAGAGGGAAATTTATAGCATTGAATGAATATTTAATAAAAGAAGGATCTAAAATCAATAATCTAAGCATCCCCTTTAGGAAACTAGAAAAAGGCGGCCAAATTAAATACAAAGTAATCTGAAGAATGAAGTTATTCATTTTAGTTTGTGTTCTTCCTCCACGCTAAGTACCTGAAAACTAGGCATCCACACAGGAAAGCACAGTCATACTTCGTTTTATTACGCTTCACTTTATGGTGCTTCACAGATACTGTGTTTTTCATAAATTGAAGATCTGTGGCATTTATTGGCACCATTTTTCCAATAGCATGTGCTCACTTCAAGTCTTGGTGTCACATTTTGGTAATTCTCACAATATTTCAAACTTTTCCAGTATTACTATATCTGTTATGGTGATCTGTGATCAGTGATCTTTGATATTACTGTTGTAATTGTTTTAGGGAGCCATGAACCACGCCCATAGAAGACAGCAAACTCAGTTGATTAACGTGTGTTCTGACTGCTCCACTGGCCAGCCATTCTCCTGTCTCTCCGTCTCCTCGGGCCTCCCTATTCCCTGAGACAACAATATTGAAATTAGGTCAATTAATAACCCTACAATGGACTCTTAAGGGTTGAGGTGAAAGAAAGAGTCCCACATCTCTCACTTTAAATCAAAAGCTAGAAATGATTAAGCTTAGTGAGGAAGGCATGCTGAAAGTGGAAATAGGCTGAAAGCTAGGCCTCTTGCTCAAAACAGGTAGTCAAACTGTGAATGTGCAAAGGAAAATTTCTTGAAGGAAATTAAAAGCGCTACCCTGGTGAACTCATGAATGACAGAAAGCAAAACAGCCTTATTGTTGATATGTAGAAAGTTTGAGTGGTCTGGATAGAAGATCAAACCAGCCACAACATTCCCTTAAACCAAATCCTCCTCAAGAGCCAGGCCCCAACCCTCTTCAATTCTATGAAGGCTGAGACAGGTGAGGAAGCTGCAGAAGAAAAGTCTGAAGCTAGCAGAGGCTGATTCGAGGTTTAAGGAAAGAAACCATTTCTATAACGTAAAAGTGCAAGGTGAAGCAGCAAGTGCTGATGTAGAAGCTGCAGCAAGTTATCCAGAGGATCTAGCTAAGAGCATTGATGAAAGTGGCTACACTAAACAACAGATTTTCAGTGTTGACAAAACAGCCTTCCGTTAGAAGATGCCATCTAGGACTTTCATAGCCAGAGAAGAGAAGTCAATGCTAGCCTTCAAAGCTGCAAAGGTCAGGCTGACTCTCTTCTTAGGGGCTAAGGCAGTTAATGACTTTAAGTTGAAGCCAATGTTTATTTACCATTCCAAAAGCCTAGGGTCCTTCTGAATTATGCTACATCTACTCTGCCTGTGCCCTATAAATGGAACAACAAAGCCTCATGACAGCACATCTGTTTACAGCACGGTTTACTGAATATTTTAAGCCCACTAAGCCCGGTGAGATCTATTGCTCAGAAAAAATGATTTCTTGCAAAATATTATTTCTCATTGACAATGCACCTGATCACTCAAGAGCTCTGATGGAGATGTACTAGGCGATTAATGTTGTTTTCATGTCTGCTAACACAACATCCATTCTGCAGCCCATGGATCAAGGAGTAATTTTGACTTTCAAATCTTATTATTTAAGAAATACATTTTAAGGCCATAGCTACCATAGATAGTGATATCTCTGAATGATCTGGGCAAAGTAAATTGAAAA
>CAUYSK010063589.1:0-122396 GCA_963575035.1 Avahi laniger | reverse complement strand
GGAATTGCTAACTTCTCTTACTTACCAGCATCTTGAAAGGATTAGTGTCTCCTCCAGTAATTAGCCCCTGGATGTGTTGACACTTTTTTGAGCACTGGCTTTGTGAATTCAGTCTGTACCAGGCATTCTAGACATACCCCTTACCCCCTCCAAAAACCTACAGTCCAGTTAGAGAAGCAAGATGAACACACATCAAGCAGGGAGAGGAAAATACAAAATGGCCCATAATTCAGTGTTGAATGAGTGATAAAGAAATTAATTGTGTAAGGGAAAGATGTGAGGAGTCATCAAATGCTCCACCTGGAAGTGACAGTCGAGAGCAGAAAGTTCAAGGGTGGCAAAAGCATGATACATATTGAACAGCACCTATTCCCACACCAGGGGCAGACATTGCTAATCAATCACATCACTCTTCCTTGCTGATTTCAGATCCAGCCCTCAGAATGGTCTTCCCCATTACCTTTCCAGGAAGCCGTCTCCTGCTCAGAGCTGACGCATGACAGAAAACATTCCTTTTCCTGATCTACTTTGATCCCCTCATTTTAGATAAGGAAACAGAGGCCCAGAAAGTTAGATGATACCCAAGGCCACAGAAGCTGCTATTAGAACTTAGGTGTTCAGATTTTCATTTCATTGTTCTTTCGAAAGCAGTACTGGGTAACTACAATTCAGAGAAAAGAATGGGAGTGATTAGGTCACCTGGAGGATAGTTGATATAACAAACTGGACTGGAAAGGAGAAACCAGAACAATGTCTCCTGGGGCTCTAAAAGGCAGTGTCGAAGGAGCCCAGCCCTCCTTCCCACGAGGCAGAATGACTGCTGGACTTTGAATCTGCAGTGATTTTTCTTTGACTGTCCTCTCCCTCCCTCCTCACCCCTCAGCCAATAGTGTAGCGCTCTTGATGCAGTTTGCTAGAGTTGGGGCAAATTTGTGACCTTGCTGAGAAGTAGACGCATTTGACACATGTCACAGCCTGTACAGAGGAGCATCTGGATAGCAAAGCGTATTCTAAACTGTTTAACCTTTCTGGGACCAGTGTAAAAAGTATGGGGCTATGGTGAGGAAGCCAGAGGGGAGGGTCACATTGTCCACAGCCATTGGGAAGGAATGACACTCCTCTCCCCAGCCCTCACGTGTCGGCCTCCTTCCCTCAGCCCTTTGTCCAATTCCACAGGGAGCATGGTGCTTGGATGGATTTGATGGATGTTGCCTGGATCCGTTCATGCTCTAGAGAAAAACATTGAAAGCCAGAAAAAAATCTAGCAAGAGCAGAGTCTGGCCTCTGAGCTTTTCATTTGCATTCTCTCTCCATTCTAGGCATCAGCCTAAGGAGGAAAATGAGTGGTTTGAAAGCACATGGTATGTTTTGGAGATAGGGATGAAGGATTTTGTGCCCTAAGGAGTCAGGAGAGCTTCTAGAAACTCAAACAGCAGTTGAATGTAAGAGCCTGTGTTCTACATTGGTTGTAATTTGGCTTCAGTTTGTGGACCAACCTGACCCCCTTCCCATCCTCTAGTCCTGAGAACTGAAATGAATGTGCAAGATAGCAGACCATCCAATTAGCACTCAATTTAGTCAATGGAGGTGGAATCTGGACTTGGTTTGAAACAACAGAACAAAGAGCCTTTTAGGAAAGTTGTTTGAATCCTTCAAATATTGGGCAAGAATGGCCAAATCTTGGCATTTCACCTTAAAATCAGGAAATAAGCTCTTTAGGGAAGAGTTTAGGGAGGTATTTCTCTTCTCCCCAACCCCTACCTTGTTTGGATGTGGATGAATGGTGGTTTCTGTTGCCCTTCTCCACCTGCTCTTTGCTCAGATTTTTGGAGAGGTAGATTGTGCATTGTGGAATGCACAATGACCCTGTGGTTGGATAGGGCCAAGAGGACATTCTGCCTTCAAGAATTCCTCAGGACAGGAAGGGCTGGGGGCCTTCCTCAGGCTGCCTTCGTCACATGCTGCAGTCACCTCTCACCTCTGCCTATAATTCTGACTCTTTGGCCACTGAGGCAGAGGGGATTTGGAAGACTAGCTGGAATCCAGAGGAGCAGAATGTGTCTTTTACTGAGTCCCCTGAAGGATAGAGGGCTACTGGCCCACTTGCTAGAGAAATATGGGTCAGGAAATGCCATCTGGTCCCTGACTTGAGGACAGTAAATGTTGCCTTGATGGGGAGAAACAGAAGAAAATCCATCTTGAGGAACCTGCTATCAATTCTTGGACACCAAAGCCCGGATCACCGTTAATCCATCCAGGTGTTTCCAGATTGTATCTCTGCAGCACAAAGAGAGGCCTGATTGTGTTGACTTCATTTTGAGAGCCCCTTAGCAACATCCTGAGCTATAGATCAACAATTCTCTTTGGGAAACCTCTCCCGACTTTGGCCTTGAAGATTTATGGCCTTTTTTCCACATGAAACAATAGCTGTGCTGGTACAGAACTTCATACTTGGCTCTTGTCAGGTTCTACTCTTCTGGGGTGACTTTCAAATAGCACAACAACTGGAGCCTATGGCTGCTAGTAACATACTCCATCTGCCCGAGGCAGCCCCAAGCACCCATGCCCACCAGACATCAGGATTCCCAAGAATGTGCCAGCCATTTATTCAGACATTTATCCAACATTTATTATATACCTACATGTGCCAAACTCTCTACCACAGTCTTAGAAATCAAGTTAATAAGGCATGGCGTGATGGGAAGACACTATTATAAAAAACTAGGAGGGACCCAGGGTGCAGTGATGGAGTTATGCCCCCAGTTCACCTGGTTTTCCAAAGAAGGAGTGGGCGTCTTTACACCAATGCCATTCTATGCTCTGCTGAGCCTGAGTAAAATCATAGAGTTTTAGAGTCTCTGACCTGAGCCCTAGAGACGTTTAGTGACTGGCCTCACGCAGCTTTAGAGAAGGGTCTTTCTTGCTCAAAACCAGACAGCTAAGACTGGAGCATAGGCTGGGCTGGTGGCCCCCTGGGATTTCATTTTTGGCATGACGGTTCCCACTGAGAGAATCCCAAGGCCTCATGGACCAAAGATCTGGAATCAAATCCCACGTGATGGGCTTTCTTGACCTCTGGGGGTGGCATGGCTTTATGTCCACGTGTTCTGTGTCTGTGTGTCTGTGTTCACCACGTTCCGTTTTCAAAGCCACGTTCCCTGCACCCCACCTCCACACTGCCATGGCCTCCAACATAGTGTTGTAACGATCTTCCTTTCCTCCTCCCTGTGCCTCAGACTTTCTCTATCCAGTTAGGGAGTTTATTCTAATAGGTAGACAGGTTGGCTGGTATGAGACTGTATGTTCTAAGTGAACATTTAGCTGTGATAGTTTGGAGGACTTGATATACCTCCCTTATGACAGGGTTATTCAATCGAAATGGCCAAATGGAATTAAATCAGATGTAGTGTGTATAGCAGTGCTGTCTACACTGTAATCATTTCAATAGGTGACATTTATTGAGTGCCGACTAAATACCTAAGTCCTTTATATGAACCAGTCATTTCATACTCACAGCCGCCCAATGAGGTGGAGGCGGATGCTGTTATATTCTTCCTCATTTTGCAGATGAGGGATCTGAGGTTCAGAAAGGTTAAATGACATACCTAAGGTTACCCAGCTGGCAAGGGATGATATCCAGAATACAGACACTCTAGCATAGCTGCAAAGCTTACGTGCCAAAGCACTCTGCTATTATTATTATCGTTATTATCTCAGATCAAAGCCACTCAGTTTTCAGCCAAAATAACAGGCTGCCCCTCAATGGTGGCATTTGTGGGCAGCCAACCCTGAGCAGACTCAGGAAGGAGTCGAGGTCTTTAATCATAGGCAGCTGGCCCTGGACCTCACTGCTCTGTCCCCACACTACAGAAGGGCCTGCTGGCCATTTTCCTTTCACGCATTAATCTATGATTGAAGAAAGTCCCTTGTTAACCCAAACAGCCAATTAATTATGTGGGAGTAAATGTAACCCAACTCCACTGATGATAAAGCATGTCCCTTTTCCCCTCTTCCGCAACAGGGGGCAAGGACACCATACTGTTCAGCGACCCCAGTCTTCCCACTATACAGAGGTCAAGATCCCCCCTGCTGAAGTTCGTTGACCAGCCCACTGAAAACAAAGTGAATCCCAAGGATGGTGAGCACACCTCGATTTCTCCATGTTTGCCTGGCCTGTGCCTGCCAAGAGGAGGGACTCAGTGGACATCGGTCCCTTCCCCTTCCTGCAGCTGCTATGGCACCACTGGGGCATTCCTCTAATTTCCTCTTGTGGCTCACATGGGTTCATCTTGACAGGAGGTTTCAGCAGAAGAATGTACCCTGGGAACAGTGGCATAGAGGTTAAGAGTGAGGACTCAGGAGGTTACAGTGTGGGTTCATATTCCAGTCCCACGCCACTTTGGCTATGAGAATTTGGGCAGGTGAACTTCAGCCTCAGTTTCCTTTCCTATGAAATGGTGACATCATGATGCCAACCTTGGGGAAATCTTGACATATTGCCTTATACATGGTAAGTGATCTGGGAATCCATGGAATGGAGAGAAAAGCTTCTCCTCTACCAACCAGACAGTTTTGGAGGCAGAGTGTTTTGAAGAGATCAAGACCCATCTAGGGGTTCAGATGAGCCAGAAGGTGTGAAAGCCAGATCTCTTCCCATGTGGTAGTCTGGTTTCCCCAACAAAACTGTCCTTCATATCTCTGGAAGTTTTGCTTATCTTCTTCTGCCACCCCAGTGTGGTAGCCAGTTTCTAAGATAGCACTAAGTGATCCCTACCCCTTGGTATTCATGCCCTTGTGTAGTCCTCTCCTACATTGTATCATGGTCGGTCCATGTGATTAATAGAATGGAACAGAAGTGATAGTGTTTGACTTCTGAGGCTAGATCATAAAAGACAGGAGACTTGTGCCTGGCTCTGTCTCTCTTGGAGTGTTCACTCTGGAGGAAGCTGGCTGCCATGTCATGAGGATGCTCAGGAGCCCTGCTTGCTGTTCATGTGTTGTGGAACTGAGGCCTCCAGCCATCAGCCACGTGAGCCATCTTGGAAGCAGATTCTCCAGCCCCAGTCAAGCCTTCAGATGCCAGCAGCCCTGGTCAACATTTTGATGGAAACCTCATAAGAGACCATTAGTTAGAACCACCCAGCCAAACTATTCCAGACTCCTGAGTCTTAGGCTTCCAGTTTTTAAAGTAATTTGTTACACGGCAATAGATAGCTTATATACCCAGCGTGTGAGTATTAAGGTTCTTTCCTTGAACATCTGCATTTCTTCTCCATCTCTAGACCCATGTCTTTAATCATCACCTCCATAAATATATTCTCAAAGTATTTTCCCCTCACTGGGCTCTATCTGCAGAGTTACAGCCCCAGATTTCCCAGAACCTGAACTTCCCCCCTTTCACCCCTTCACCCCAAATATTCTATGGGCTTCTCAAGTGTGACATCACCAACGCTTCCTGCTTCTTCTCTTTTTTATCACCCTCTCACCTACTAACCCTTGAAACCTCAGAGCCATCAACCCTGTTAGCCTTCCTTCCTCATCCACATCTGGTCTGTGCTCAGCTCTTTCTACAGAGTTCTTGCACCTCAGTATCCCCCACCTCTGGCTTGGCTCAGGCCCTCAACAACTTGTCGGCAGGGCTTCCCTCCTGGATTTCCTGCCTCCTGGCTCTCCTTGCCTCATTCCTATCTTCATCCTGCTACTACTGTAGGGTAAAGCTTTTGGAGGACTGTTTGCCATCATGTTTGTAGCCTGCTCAAAAGTCTCAAGTGGCTCTCAACTGTCTTCCTCTTAAAATCTCAACTCTTCAACCTGGCCTAGCCTACCTCTCTAATTACCTGACCTAAAAACTGTGTTCTTATCAAAATGGATTAACCAGCTGTGTGAGTTAGCTATTCCCGTGTAACAAACCACCTTGAAATTTAGAACTCAAAGCAACAGCTATGTGTTATTTTTCATGCATCTTTGAGTCAGATGGGCAGTTCTGCTCATCAGGGCTGGTCTCAGCAAGACTCGTTCATGCATCCTGTGTTTCAAAGCCTGTTCAAATCACTCATCATAGTACGTGGTGTGGTGAAAATGGAAGTCAGCTTATGTCTTGGATCTCAACAGAAAGGTTGCACAAGTACATTGGGGGGAATTCCTAAAGAGAGCGCCCTGACTCTGATAGGTTCCACACTGGCCAGGAAGCAAGGCTGGATCTTTCCAGCCAGCAGCACGTAGCTGTGTACTGTGTGCAAGGCTGACCTGGAACACGCTGTGGCCCCCTGTGTGGTTTGGAACATGTCTTGGCAGGTGGTCGTTCCATGCCTGCATGCATTGTCCACATGGAGATCCAGAGCCCTCTGTCTATTCTGGGCTTGCTGAGCCTAGGGGTGGGCCTGGGCCTGCTAACCTGACATGGAGCTGAGCCCAGCTTGATTTTCACAAGGGCGGCTTAAGTAATGGAGTGATTCAAAATGATAGCTTCCAGAGTTCCATCATTAGCTCTCATTGTTCCAACCCATCCTTCGCCAGTGCTGGGTGGGAACAAGGAAGCGTTTATGTAGCGGCTGTCAGCGTCTGGGATGGCCTCATCACTGTTGCATCTCTGATTAATTCCAACTGAAAGCAGCACACACTTAGGAGGACAAAGCTCATCAGAGACCAGTTAACAAAGGAAGACAAATGTCCCTTTGGGCCAGAGGGGAAGTAAACACATTTTTAGGGGATTAGCAATCTTTTATACAAAGACATACTGCGTCTTCATCTTTCAGAGGAAATATTTTTTCTTTCCATACTATTTGTGTCATAATGCATTTATATCAGTTGATTGCCTCATCATTATTGATATGTGTATTGTTATTAATAAGTATTAATGATAATTCTGTTTGCTAAAACAGCACAGAATAGTTACTATTATTTGTAATAATATTTTCCTACTACTGGCTAGTTCAGAAGTCTTTTATAGAAATGGCAATGCTAGGTGTCTATTCTTAAAGGAAGAGAGAAAACTACCACAGCTTAAGAGTTAACGGTCTGGAATATTAGAGTTACAGGAGGATTTTGCTCCCACAGCAAGCAACCAGAGGCCCTAGTGACAGCCCAACAGTTGTGACATTTTCAGTAACTTCTCTTAGTCTCCTGATGATGACTTGAGTATACTTTTTGAATATCTTTGTGATAAAACAAAAGGGGAAAGGGGGTTGGTATTAATAAATCCTATTGTTGACCCATAATCCAGTCCCACATCCTGGCCCCAGTATCTCTTAAGGTCTTGAGGCTATGAAAATCTAGACTTTCTCAGAACAAGTAAATGCCTGACAGGGACCAAACAATAGGATTACAGCCTGTGTTCATTCTTCTTATTGTGGCTGTGCTTTGGCCTATAATGAGGATAGCAGGGTTATCTTCCCTGCCCCACCCCACCTCCACTTCAAAAGTTAAAAAGTTCTCTCTGGTAATCTCAGAGCTTTGCCATTTTAAAAGAGATTCATACATTTGGACATGAGCGGAATGTCATCTAAAGAAATGGCACAAGGCAAAGTACCAGCAACTGCAATTCCCCAGTGTAATTTAGACCACCCTCACTTAGATGTAAATTAAGGTAGAGAAGATTAACCTGACCCACAGTAAAAACACACCGCAGATGGTTTAGGGGTTAGGTTGTTACGAGTAAGGTTAATTAATTTTTCAGGGGCACCAGAATATACTATTAAGTGTCCTGGAAGAAGTAATTTCATAAGAGTAATTTCCAGAAGGAGTTTATTCATCTCACGTTGATGAAAAATTTAGCTGCAGAAAGCACCGTAATTTACTCCTTTTGAATAAAGCTTCCCCACTATGCTAGAAACATGCTCATTTTGACTCACTGTTTCTCATGTCCCCTCTACAACCCCTATAAAAATTTTCATTTGTTAGTATGAAAATTATGTGATTGCTTGCCTGAGCTATCTTAGATGTAGATAAATGTTTGTGCAAGTTAGAAATCTCTTTCTTTTCCCCAAAACCACCATCTTAAGAACTTTCAAGATAGCAACCTGCATATACCTTGAAATGAATACCATAAATTCAAGGATTACTTTCATGTATTAATGAACGATAGTTAAAGATACATACTAACATATTCATTTATTCATGCATTCATGCATATGCTCATATAGTCAAACATTTAATAAGCTCTTTACTGAGCCCCCACTATAGAGCATTGGCAAGATTAAAAATCTAATCAGGCAAGATTTCATACTTAAGGTGGTTATAAACTAACTATATATATAAAAGAAGTTGAGTGGGGAGAATAAAATACACTAAGTTCCCTAGGAAGTCTAGACAGCCTATGGGAATTTGGACACTGGGGCTATTACCTCTGGCCAGATTTAATCCAATAGGCTTCATGGAAGAGGCCGAGGTAGAGCTGACTCTTGAAGTTGGTCATTGGGATATGTAAGGGAATGATAGTTGTGGAGAAATCCCACCTAAGCAAAGGCCCTGGGGCCAGGGGCAGGGCACCATGAAGGGCTCAGTGTGGCTGGAGTGTAGGGAACAAGCAGAGGACTTGTGATGTCAGGTAGAAAGGTAGATGGATGTTGGGTCATGGAAGGCCTTGGATGCCAGGTCATGAGCTTGGGCTTTGTTCCTGAGGCACAGGCAGCCTTTGAATGTTTCGTAGCTGGAAAAAGGCATGGTGAGATTTGTGCTTCAAGCTTGAGATGCTTCTCAAACTGTAGTGTGCCCCCACATGGCCTGGGATCTTATTAAAGTTCAGATTCTGAACCAGTTATTCTGGGGTAGGGCCAGAGATCCTGCATGTCTAACACACCCCCAGGTGATGCTGCTGGTCCATGAACCCCACTAGGGGTGGCCCAGCTTTAGGGAAGAGTCCTCTCCCAACAGGTTGGATTAGTGCAGGAAGAGATGAGAATCCAAGAAACCTGTTAAGAACTAACCTACTTATCCTGGCTGAACAGATCTGAATAGTTATTTTTAAAAAAATCAAGGCTTGCTTAATTCACTTATTTATACATTCACATATTTCATTGTAAGCACCAGTAATAGTCTCCTTTGCAGGTACAGTGCTTACTGAGGCCAGTGAACTCGTAGGAGAGTAATACATAGTTGTCCATGATTAATACAGGCTTTAGAAAGTGTACCATAGATTTAGTCAAAAGTTCAACCATTGCTTGTTAGGTCTGGAAGGAATATAAGAGAGCCCCATCCCTCATTTGTATCTGAGAAACAGAGACCATGCAAGCACTCTGATCACGAAGCCAGTGATCAGGAAACGGGGACTAAATACCAACACTGGGGGCTCCTGCTTCTCACCCATCCCCCTCCTCTAGAGCAGCTCTAGAATCTCTGTTCTGTAGAGAAGGGGTTTAGGGTCAGCAATTCAGTGGGGGAGCGAGCGATTGCATACATTTCATTGGAAGTTGAGGGAATATCAGGGGTCACTATTAAGAATGAGGCTGATACAGAAGAATTTGAGGGAGGGGGTTGGCACCGACTCCCTCCCAGACTATCCAGCTTCCCATCCTGAAGGCTACCAAAACCTTTTTTCATTACTAAAGAGCCCCAGGTCTTCCCTGCGCTGCAGAACCAACAAAACCTTTGTCCTCAGTTTAAATATTTAATGTGTACCTGGAGCCCCTGTTAGCAGTGGGGCCCTTGGCAGTGGGCCCGAGCTAACCAGGCACCTGAGAAGGGTGGATATGAATGTGGCCCTGGCCCTTCGTTCACGACACGGGAGTCACTAGAGTGCTTGCTGGGTTCTTTGACCCGGGTCCCGCGTTCCCTCCCAGCTCCAGTGCCCTGCCCCGGGACCCCACAGCAGTGTTCTCCTTCCCCGGAGGCCCCGGTGCCAGCGTGCGGGGCGGGAGGGTGGCAGGAGAGGGGAGGTGACTGACTGGCTGCCAGAGATGTAACGCTGTCCTCGTTCTGTTTTCAGGGGAGGTTCAGAAGCAAGAAGCAGATGAAAGTTGCGCCGCTGCGGAGGCGCTGACAGCGCCCGAGGACGCTGGGAGACCCGCTGTCAACTCCGCGGCAAATTCCAGCCTCGGGAACCAACGCGAGCTCTTTCATCCGTCACTTCCCCGGTTACCTTCTGAGGAAGAAGAGGTAAACAAGCTTGGAAGGGAAATAATTAAACTGACAAAGGAACAGGCAGCTGCAGAACCGAAAGAGGTCAGGAGAGAGAGTCCCGTGGAGGGTCAGAGGAGCGGGAGGCCGAAGGCGCCGGGCCCGGCCTCGGAGGGGGAGCCCCCCGGATCTCAGCCCGGCCCCTCTGAGCCCAGCCGGAAGGTGGCGGAGGGATCCCAGATCCCAGCGGGCGCAGGCACGAGGAGCACGGTGAAGACGTGAGGGCCAAAGGCACCCGACGTGGTGACACGTTGAAAGCCCCGGACGGTGAGGAGCGAGGTGCCAGAACAGCACGCCCGAGCCGCTTTCCCCTAAAACACCTGCGAGTCTGCAAGTGCGAAAACGCTCTGATCCCGCTGCAAACCGCGAACAGTCTGAGGATGCCAGCGCAGTCTGATTTATTAAACGCGGGCCTCGGGCTTCTCAGTGTCATCTCTTTCTGCCGAAGATGCACCGCCGTGAGCGTGGCCGGGCGTGGGAGCAGCGTCCACCACAGCGCCGGTTTTCGGCCTCCGTCTTTCTGTCAGCATTTGTTTTATCAGAGACAAGATGTTTTTCTATTAGCACTTCATGTTGTTGATCAAAATTATGGGAAGAGCTAGGAACCGATGGGGTTTTTAATCAGGTTCCTGTCTTGGTGAAGGCTCGCGGCTGGAGGGGAAGGTGTAATTGAGCAGAACGTGTCCGCAGGGCCCAGGGCCGCTCTCCAGCACGTCAGGGCCCTGCAGCTTGGACCCTGCAGGGAGGGCTGGCCGGCCTGGGTGTGCTTGGCTTCCTGCCCTCAGCACTGTCTGTCACGCGTGGACTGGCAGGTGGAAAGGGACTTAGGGGCTTCTGGTTTGAAATCCACGGCCCCCTGCTGAGGCCTGCTTGCTGACTGCCAGAGCTCAGTGTTCCAGCCTGTAAACCTGGAGGATTAATTGATCTGAAGTGAGGGGGTTGGGGGTATGTAAAAGAGGGGGAGTGGACTCCCAGTGGGGGTCTGAGATTTTTTTTTTGTTTGTTTCTGAGATGAGATGAGAGTTAGAACCTGGGACTGCTAGTTCTCTCTATTCAACCTGTCCTGCATGGAGGGTGTTACGGCCATTTCAGGTTTGGGGGAGATCTAGCTGCTTAGGGCCAGTCTAGTTTCCTGTACCACCAGAAACCTCGATCCCTTCACAGCTACTGGGATTTTTAAGAAAAGACACAGAGCTCATGGACCTACAGAGAAAAGAGAGAGGAAAACAAAAGAACTTCATTACAGCATTGTAAGGGGAACTGTGGAACCAAGTCTAAGGGTGGGAAAGTAAGGCGCGGTCAATCCTATATTATAGGTTCTTTCCTTTGGAGTAAAAATGAGCTTTTCTAGGTGGCATCCGACACTGCAGAAAATCAAAAGATCATCCAACTATAGACCTTTCTTTGAGCTGAACTCAGTTCATTCCCCCAGGACAGCCTGATACCAGATCCCAAAGCTCAGAATGCCTCTGAGAACCCGAGTCACTCCTTTGAGAGCCCCTCCTGCAGGAAAAAGAGAGGCTCCCACGTGGTAGAGACGAAAAATTCATCTTAAAAATCCAGTGTTTACACCAGGCTCGCGATCTTGGGTGTGATACCTGCACGCAAGGGGCCAGCCTACGCCGGCACATCCCTGCTGGGTTGCATCTCCCGCATCACTCTGCTGGCAGATCGGAAGCCCCGGCAGATGTTGTGCAGCCTCACTCTGAAGGAGGACAAAGTGCAGCCCAGAAGGACCCAGTCCTTTGTCAGGTGCACACTGCGTGGGCCTCCAGCTGCTTTGGCCACCCCTACCTAGCAAGACGGGAGCATGCTGGAGTCAGTGCTGTGTTGCTGCTGGTGAGGAGGACATGCCATCAGCCCCTGGCCACTGGTCTCCCGTGCTCCACTCTTCCCTCTGTATTCCAGCCTACCCCCCCCCCACCCTGGAGGCCCACAGCTTCCCCTCAGGGGAAATCGCTTCTGCAGCTGCAGAGCTTGCACAGACCAGCAGTCACAGAAATAATTTTTCTGCTGGACTGGGCCTTAACTGTTGGCAAATATTTAGCACTACTGCATAGGATGGCAGAGCTACAAAGGAAAATACAGCCAAGTTAAATACAATAATAATAAAAAGACAGACATGTGCACATCTTCAGGGCCCATTCATCACCTTCTGGAAAGCAGGGTTTATCAAAAACTTCAACACATTCCATCAGGATCAGGGAAACTGCAGTGTATCCCAAAGAGTCTGGGGTTCAGGGCAGGGGTCAGCGTTCACAGGGAGGGGTAACCTAAACTCTGTGTGTGCAGACAGCCAAGAAGGTCTGTGTTATTAGATGGAATGGGAGCCAACGAGTTGATCCTGTCCCGGGTGTAATCATGACAACACCCCATAGACATAGGTGATACTGTCCCACCTCTGCTACCGCCATCCAGCATGGTTCTTCTGTTCCACAGACATTAAAGGGAGTTTTGGCAATTACCTGTGATTGTCCTTTGTCTTTTTAGGAGTCATTGTGAAAGGGTGTAGCATCCTGTCCCCTACTCTTCCAGATATGCCTGCACCGGTCATGGTACTCTCAGTTCCAAGTCACACTTACTGAAACTTAAACAACAGGGAAATGAATTCTATTGCATAACAAGAACTTCAGAAGTAGGGCGTTCCGGGCTGGTTCATTCAAGAAAGTCATCAGGACCTGGGTTTTCATCTTCCTGTTCTACCTGCCTCCTTATCAGCTGCCCCCACATAGTGATAAGATGGCTGCTGCAGCTCCAGACGGCACCTGTTCCCACATATGTCCAAAGGCAGAAGGAAGTTTCTCCCTACATGTGTGTGCGTGTTTTAAGAAACCCAGTTCCTGTCACATTTCATTGGTCAGAATTGTCACAGGCCTATGTGACCCTGTCGTATAACTATGTCTAAACCAATCCTTAGCAAGAAGGGAGGTGGTATTACCATGATCTGTTTAGGTTCCTCAAGATTCCCCTTCTGAATTGGGGAGGCGCTGCGTCCCTAGACATGCATACTCTAAAAGGGTGACCACCAGAACAAAATCATGTCTTCGGAAGTGTTTGCTGAGAAAAATGCCATCTCATCCCTCTGCCCCCGCCTCCCCCCCCCCCGCTTCTGTCCTCTTTTGTAGGTGGAACGTTCCCACCTTTGTTTGCCTCCTCGAGCGTGTGTGTCCTTCCATTATTTTTCCAGCTGGGTTGCCAGCAGAATGCAGAACAGTCTGGATAAATGAAACAGAGCTGACAGGTCTCTTAATGAAAGCTTGTTTGCACGCTCTGCCTTTCTTGTGATCGCTCTGTACCTGAGAGCCTTTGGGTGTGGATTTTTACATATGAGTGTTTGTCTTTCTTTTAATTAAGGCTCATAGAAATGGATTGGCTTTTGTAAAGCGGACATTTCTCATCCCCAGCTCTTTCCACGCCTCCTCTGTCCACCTTCCCCTCGCCACCCCCTCCCTCCTGCTGCTCCCACAGCCATTCCCTGAAGCCTCTCTAGCTGGGAGGCACAATGCCTGCAGGACGGTCTCCTGTTGGCAGTCTAGAGCAAGCCCAATTAGTTTGTCCATCATCGATCCTCTTCTGTGCCCTCACCCCAAACACACACCACCATCACGATGAGAGGTTCTAGGAAAGGGTTCTGCTATTTGTTCTTCACGTGTTGGAGTAAAATTTTATGTGTTATTGGTACTGGGAGTATTTGCACCCCAGTTCACAATATGGCATGAAAAGTTCCTTCTCCTCTTTAAGGAAGTTCAAAGATCAAGCTATTCATTCACTGAAGTTCTCTTGCTTGTCTCTTTAAAATTACAGCCCACCTTTTGCTCCTCTTGGTTTTATGCACCTCCAAAAACCAGAAGGCTCTCCTGCCTTCATTGTTTTCTGGAAACCCTGTGGATGACTTGGTTCCCTCCTTGGAAAATGGTCTCTATTTGAGCACCTTCTCTGTCTGCTTTCATTCTGGAAGCCTCCATTTAGAACAATCCTCCTCCTTAATAATACTGAGGGTAACTTCAGACGGCTCCAGGTAGGATGTCAAAAAGCCAAAGCATTGCCCCCAACTCACTACTTTAATACATTCCCTTTTTTTCCAGATGTCTTTCTGAACAGAGAAAAATTTATAGATCAGAGAGATGCAATTGGGAGCTCTGTAGTGAATTTACTTAGAAATGAAAAGCAGAAAAATAGGAAAGACCTGTCTCTCAATATTGTGGTTGCTCAAAAAACCAAATCAAAACAAGCTGATGCAGCATGAAGGCAATCTAAAGTGATAGATACGGATGTGCTGCCTTACATTTCATATCACCTCTTTACTAAATGAGAATTGTTTTGGATGCAGAGGGAAAGTTTGCATAACACTGAAAAGTTTGCCTTTCTGGAATCTATGTGAGCTCAGGAATATATTTTGGGATCTTAGTGGAGTCCGGTGATAACCTATTAAATTTAAAACAATTGACTTAAAAAAAAAGAAAAAAACCCAGCTGCTATTTTGTAGTTTTATTTAAAGAATGAATTAACTCCTATTCATTTGTAGACCTTGCTTTATTGGATTCTATGGTCACCATGTATCATAATTGTATCTTTTTTGTTACCTGAAATAAAAATGTGGTAATTTTCCTGATATAGATGATTAATTATCTTTATTATTTGCTTCATTCTCCCTCACCACCCTCACTGCAGGCCAAGCATAGGCTGAGCATTACTTCTAGCATATCGTAGCAACTTATCAGTCGCAATCTGTCACCTAAAATTATTTGATCATATGGTAGTCATGAAAAATATGGAGAATGTAAAGATTTTATGCGTTCAGTCAAAAAAGGCAGATCTAAAATCAGTTAGTTTATTTCCTGCAGTCTTTCAAGTTGACCAAAGCACTCACTGATTTGCTCTATTTTCTTACGTTTTTAGTATTTCTGTATATATGCGCTAAAAAGCCCCACTCAGAAAAAAATTCATTGCAATTCTGAGAAAAAGCTTATCCTAAACATCTAAAGATAGCATTTCTAATTATTGTCTACATTGTGTTTAAACTGTGCAAACTTGAGCGTTCTTCTCACTTTACCAGCTGTGTCTAGGTAGAGTCATTACATCAAATGCTTCTAATTTTACAAAAAGAAATCAAAACAAGTGTGTGTTTAAGTCCCAGTGACAAATGCAAACCCTGTGAGTCAAATAGGCAAACTGATTAGCAAGCTGGCTGGGAAGTCAAAACAGCAAATATAAGGAGATTAACAAAATAGATCTGTAAGATGAGAGGAGTAAAAATAGACTCCAGAGGCCAAGTGGGGTCCAATGGGCGGCTTTGGTGGCACACACATGGTTCTGTGCCAAGAACCAGATGTCTGCCTGTATGGCCCACAATCTTCGCTTCATCGTCGGTCCCCTCCCCCAGGAGCTGGGATCGCACAGTTCATTCCATCCAGCTACTCAATGGATGCAGAAATCGTTCTTAGAAACCTCAGAGGTAGCAACCTTTTCTTCTCTTGAATCCTTCTAGCTGCATGACACCCACGGCCCTGCAGGGCAGCCCCATCTATTTATTAGCAGGCAGCTATTTTCCTGACCTCAACTGTTGTTATTAATTAGACATTTGTTAGATCCTATGCTATGCACCTCTCATGAATGACACGCCATTTAATCCTCAAAACAATCCGGTGTGATGATCTTATTTTACCCAGCTTCAGAGAGGTTAAGTGACATGTTCAGGTCACACAGCTTGTAAGCATGGCAGAGCTGGGGTTCAAATGGCCCTTTCTAATGGGGCCTGGGCTGTCGACCACCATGCTATAGGCATTCTTTGCCCTTAGAGTGAACTGTAATTTGTCCTCCTATTATTTTCTGTTTGTTTCTTGGCCCCGGAGGCCCACAGGATAGTTTATCAATCTCATTCCCATTAATGAACAGAGCAGAAATGAAATGAATCTGCTTGGGTGTCTCTTCAGTCCCGTCTAGGGGGCCGACGATTGTGAAGAGAGAAAGTAAGAACAGAAGCAAGTGATGAGAAGCACCAACCTCCTTCTGCAGAAAAGGTCCAAAACTTCCCCTGATGGTCCTGAATTAACTATAATCTGGGCAGCAGAGCAGAAGATGGGGTGTTTGGCATTTTATTCCTCCCCATTGTGTGTTCCTGTGTAATTGCTGCCTCATTTTCACAACTTTTAATTGTGGGGATGAGCAAACACATCCATTTGAGATCAGGATATTTAAAGACTCCTTTGCCCCTTCCCTTTCAGTGCTGACCTGTGTGGTTCAAGTCAGTATTTCAAACTGGTAAGAGCCAGTTGGTGGAGCAAAGTCACCAGGCAGTAGCCTTTCTCTCCAGCTGTCACTTGGGTTCAAGGCAAGATTTTAAAATAACAAATTAGTCCTAGATAGAGGTAAAAATAACCACTGGGGATGGGTTTCTGGCTGCAGTTCAGTTTGACTCACTGCCTTAGGCATCTGGGAGAAATGGAAACTGCCTCTGAGTAACCAGGGTGGAAAAGGCACAACTGAGAAGTGAGACTACCCTGGCAGGTTGCAAAGTTATTGCAAGTACTTTTATTCCATGAATGAAGGCGTATACGCAAGACTGTTCTAGTCAGTGGGTAGATTATAGTTTTCAGAATGGAAAGCTGAATCCCCAACAAGCCTTAATCAAACTCAGCCTGCCCTTACTCCTGGTGGTGCAGAATGCTGACAGCTTCAGACACCAGCCCGACCCCCTGTAACCTGCCCAGTCACATGGCTTCGCCGGCACTGCTCTGGCATCTGGGAAACCGACCTAAGGCTGCACGTGGAGGCAGATGTGAGAAGCCAGGGCCCAGGTGAGTCTACACTTGCCTCATCCCCTCCCAGGCCAGTGGCTCCAGTGTCAGAATCACCCAGAAGTTTGTTGCAAATACATTTTCTCCTCTCCCTTTGGATTCCACCACTCTGGGCTGTAGCCTAGGAAGCTGTGTTTGTTTTTTTTTAACTTCCCTGAGTGATTCTGATGATCTCCATGTTGGAGCCACACCGAAGAGCAGGACAGTCAGTGACTGAACATTGTTGCCTGCAGGACTGGGGAGGAGAGGATAAGAAGTCCCGCACCTGTTTGAATAATATCTTTGCCATCTGAAAACAATAAAGCCGAGCCTGGGAGAGAAGTCTCAAAGGAACAAACAAAAGTAACCAAGGCCCCCATGCGGTACTGAATTGCTGAGTTTTTAATGTGCAGCACAAAGATTGCCAAACATCCCCCAAAGGAACAGCTTTCCCTGGAGTGGCGGCGGATGGGACACAGCTGAAGACGCCGGGCAGGGGGCCTGAACGCGGACTGCACTGGCTGGCTGGCTGGCCTCAGGGGCGGTGGTGAGCGGGGAGAGGGGGACCCTAGGCAACCTCAGGAGGGGTCTCAGAGTGCCTAGGAGGAACCTAAAGGAAGGGGAAAGGGGAGGTCGTCAGGGCATAGAGAGGTCTCAGGGCTCATAGGGTGGGGATGGGGGTCCAGGTGGAAAGGGACCTCAGGGAGTCCCGGAGACCCTGGGGTGCATGGGGTATTTCAGTACAACTGGAGGCCCTCAGAGCTACTGGGTGGGGGAATAGGAGGGCCTGAGCGGCCCTCAGGATGGAAGGGAAGGGTGGATGTCTCAGCACATTCAGGGAGACCTCGGGTGGAGAGGGTTTGTGGGGGAGACCTCAGCCATGGTGAGGGCAAGAGTCGGGTGGGGGTGTCTCTGGAAGCGGAGAGAGAACTCAGAGGCAGGGTGGGGTCTCGGGGCGCACGCGGCGTCTGGGCGCTCAGGCGGCCCTGCACTCGCTCTCGCGCCACCGCTTCTTGCGCTCGGTGTGCTCCTGCGCCTGGCGCGCCCAGGGCGCGGGCCCGCTCAGGCCCACCACGCAGCAGGCGAGCCGGGGGCCCGCGTTGCCGTTCTCCACGCTGGCCTGGTTGCCGCCGCGGCCCAGGTCGTCCTCGCCGGCATGGACCACCACGGCGCGGCCCACGATCGAGTGCGGGCCCGCGAGCGACGCGGCCAGGTTGGCGCGGTACTTCCAGAGGCGGCCGTCGCGCACGACGAAGTTGCCGAAGTCGCCCGGGTGCTGCGGGTGCGGCACGGCCAGCGGGTTGTAGTGGGGCCCGGTGGACTCACAGCCCTGGCTCAGGTCCCCGAACTGGTGCACGTGGATGGCGCGGCTGGAGCTGTTCGGCTCGGCGGGGAAGCCCGCCAGGTCGAAGAAGGCCTCGAGCCTGGCGCCGGGCGAGAGCTGCCGGAAGAGGACCAGGCCGCTGACGCGGGGCTGCGCGGCGTCCAGCGAGGCCGACGGCTGCACCCGGCAGTCCGCGTAGAGCGGGGCGTCCGGCGCGCCGTCTCCCCGCGACCGCGTGAGCTCCTGCCAGATCTCCGTCACTTTGGCGTGCATGTCTCGGATCTGCTGCCCCAGGTCCTCGTCCGCCCAGGCGTCCGAGGCTCTGGCCGCCAGGAGCAGGTAGGAGCACAGCAGCGCCAGCATGGCGGGGTCGGGCACCTGCGGGGCGCCCCCGCGGGGTTGGGGCAGAGCGAGCCTTAGTTACTTGAAATAGGAATCTCAGGGACCCCATCGTCCAAGATCCAACCCTCCAGCCCAGCCCCCAAGGGGCTTCCTTGCCCAGTGTGCGTTCATGCATTTGGCAAATGTTTCTCAGGGCCGGCTGTGTGCCCGGCACTGCGGTAGGTGCTGTGGTTATAAAGATGGATGAGAGCAGATCTCAGGAGACTCACAGGTATCTGAGTCACAGATGATCAGGGTTCTCTCAAGTCCTGTCTCCATAGTGAGGAGGGTGCCTCATGGCCCTTCCATAGCCCCGTCCCCAATCTCCCCATCTGGTCCCCTGTCACCCTCTTTCTACATCCTCCCTTTCAGACACATACACATAGACTTGCTGTCCCTGCCTTCTTGGTCTCTGCGTGTGCTGTGTCTTCTCTCTGAAGTGTCCTCTCCCTGGTCTCTGCTACACTCAGTAGACTTGGAGCTTCTTAAAGACAGAAACTCAAGTTTTATTCATAAGTATCCTCAGCTCCTGGGCCCACACCTGGCAATAGGGGAAATCTAATATGGGATTGTTGAATGAGGAGTTCAGTGAGGGACAGACATGTCATTAAATCATTCCAACACAATCCTACAATTGAAGATGGGGCCTTGTGCTAAAGAGGAATGGAGGAGGTAGTGCCCATCTCCTGGGGGGACTCCAGGAAGGCTTCCCAGAGGAGGTGACTTTTGAGCAGGGTCCCACAAGATGAGTAGGAGTTCCAGCCAAGCCAGGAAGGAAGGCCATTTCAGGGCATAGTGCTGGTGGAAGTTTTTAAGGAGAAAAGTGAGTGACGAGATAGTTTTTAGTTCATTAAGTCTGCCAAGAGATAGGATGTGGGCTGGACTTTGGGATGGAAAGGAAAGGGGAGGAGGAATGTAAATAGCCCAGGGGGAGATGGAGACAGGGAGTAAGTTAGGAGGCTGTTGTGGTAACCCAAGCTGGAAGCAGTAAAAGCTTTCACCAAAGTGGACGCAGCAAACACAGAGGAGGGCACGTGTTTGGGAGACACCTCGGGTCGCTTTGGCAAGAGGGAAGGTAAAGGAGCAGCTGCTGGTGACGAAGGTTCCCAGCAGGGGACACCAAGTGGATGGAGGGTGATTACCTTCCTGAGAAGAAGGGAGAGAGGACGAGAGTCACTCGAGCCTGCTGAGGGTGCCCAGGTGGGGAGACACTTGGGCAGACAGTTGGAAACTCAGGTCTGGCACTTAGAAGAAGAGATGAAGCAGGGGTTCTCAGTGTTGAATGCACATCGGATTTTGGTTTTTGAAAATCAGATTGTCCAGCCCCACCCCAGGAGATTCAGATACAGTGAGTTTGATTTTATAAAAAGAAAGAAAGCTCCATCAAAGATTCTGGGGCGCAGCCAGGAATTACGAAGTCAGACACAGATTTGAATCCCAATTTCAACATATATACTAACTGTGACTTCATGGGTTACTGACTCCTAGCCTCAGGTTCCTTACCTGTAAAATAAGGCCAGCAATACCACCGAGGATCTCAGTGAGGATTAAATGAGATATAAGCCAAGCTATTTTCACATTTTTAAATCTGCCCACAGGGATTAATGCTACTTCCAAAGAACTGGTTTGAAGGCCAACTGCATTTTCAAGGGCCTTCTCCAACTCTAAATAGGTGCTATTTAAAAAACAAACTTGGAGATTGGGTATGTATTCTTAACCATTACAGAAAGGCAATTTAGTGCGGTGATTAAAAGCATGGATTCTGGATCTCACCTCGTGAATTTAAAGCCTGACTACCACTTGCTCTCTAAGGGGTAGCTGTTACCGTCATTTTTATTGCAGAGGAGCGGAGTCAGGGCTGGACTGCCAACTCTAGACTGGCCCACCTCCTCTCTGAACCTCAGTTTTCTCATCTGCAAATAGGGGTAATAGTACATACTTATCTTAGAGGCTTGCTGTGAGGCTGGGAAGAATTAGAATTGCTGGCACTTATTGAACACATGTGCCACACACTGTTAAAAGCACTTTGCATGTGTTAATTCATTGCATCCTCGCAAGAACATTATTCAGTAGGTGGTATCATCATCCCTATTCTAAAGTGTGGGAAACTGAGGCACAGAGAAGCAAGTGTCCTGCCCAAGGGTTGCACATTCAATAAAGAGCTGAGGGCAGGATTTGAAAGTGTGTGGTCTGCTACAAGTCCAAGGTTTAGGCACCACACTGTGCCCCTCTTATCTAGGGAACAGAGTCTGGTGCATAGAAAGTTCTCAGTAAGTGGCAGCTCCTAGCTGTCAGAGAGAAGCTTCTGGTACAGATATTGGGACCATTCACTGAGAGAGGCTGTGGAGGCCGTGGGAGGAGGAGGAGGTGCCCAAGAAAGACTCCAAGAAGGAATAGCCAGAAAAGAGAAGCAGAGAAAGTAACATCAAGGGACCCACCTAAATGACATGGCCTAGTGTGGTCCTACTGCCCCAAATCCCCGGGGATTAGGCGAGGAAGTGAGGGAATACCCCTGCCAGGCCTTGGCCGCAAGCTCCCCATCATCATCCGGAGGCAGTTCTGCCACTGAGGGGGACCCTGCTGCTTGGAAATTTCTTCCTTGAAATTGCAGAGCAAAACCAGATTGTTTGGGGTGTGTCAGTGAGCTTTCTTTCTCAAGCATGTTTGGGTAATAGAAATTTTGAGATGTTTTTCTCTTCAAACAAAAAGAAGAAAATTCTTCCTTCCTCAAATCCAGGTAAACGCTGACACCTTGTTTCTTATGCCTTTCACTCCTCTCCCCCTTGAGGTCACCTTCAGAAGGCTCAGTTTGAGCTGTGAATGACCAAGTGGGTTTTTTTTTTTTCTTGAGACAGAGTCTCACTTTGTTGCCCAGACTAGAGTGCAGTGGCGTCAGCCTAGCTTACAGCAACCTCAGACTCCTGGGCTCAAGCAATCCTCCTGCCTCAGCCTCCCAAGGAGCTGAGACTACAGGCATGTGCCACCATGCCCGGTTATTTTTTTTCCATATATTTTTAGTTGTCTGGCTAATTTCTTTTTATTTTTAGTGGAGACAGGGTCTTGCTCTTGCCCAGGCTGGTCTCGAACTCCTGACCTCCAGCGATCCTCCTGCCTCGGCCTCCCAGAGTACTAGGATTACAGGTGTGAGCCACCATGCCGGCCCAAGTGGGTTTTTTTGAAGGCCTGCTTTGTGCATGGGTCTGGAGGGAAGGAAGGTTTATCAGAGAAAGGGGACAGAGATGCTTGTCCTCAACCAAAGGGAGCCACCAAGGCTGTTTCTCCTTCCTGGGTTTGTGTGTGGCAAGAACGTGACCCTCTTGAGCCTTGCCTGTTCTTTAGTCCCTCAGCCCGCTCCTAGAAGGAGCCCTTGCTGAGGGTCTGGGGTGGCTGGGCCCTCCCTGCCTTTCCTAAGCAGGTGGCTTTTAGAGCACCTGAGCTTCCTCAGCTGCTCCTGACACTGAACCCATGCAACATCTAGAAAGGCAGCCTCCGTCACTCTAACGCCAAAGTCCTCTTGGCCTGATCTTTGCAGGTCCGAAGGAGGAACAGTTTCTTTCTCCCCTGTTGCTTTGCCTTCTTCTCCCCGGCCCCCACCTCCCGCTCACCCCCTTCAGAGCAGCCAGGCCTGTCATGAGGTGTGCTTCCCTCATGAAGACGATCAAATAGGTTCCCAGGAAGAGGCCCACTGCCCCACCCTGGCTTCAGACTCCTAACAAGCATACTCTGAGAAGAACAAAATGAACCTCAACTCGGCACCCACCTTTCTGGCTCTTCCAAGAGAGCTTTCCCTCCAAGAAGGGAGCAGCACCCAGCCGGAGCAGGAACACAGGCTGAGCCCAGCCCAGGGCTGTTTGTGAGTGCGGGAGGCCAGCCCAGGGGAGTGGTCAGCGAGGGAGGAAGGTCATTGGGCCGGTGTGGGGAGGAAGAGCAGGCCAGCCTGCCCCTCGCTGCAGAATTGCCTCACCTCCTCCCCTGCTACGTCCCCATCTTCCCCGCCCCTCCATCCCCGGGTTCCCCTGCCAAGTATGCCTTTCTGTGACTTCACCGGCTTGTGCAGACGTAGCTGGTGACCTTCAGCACGCAGCAGGGGAATAGAAATGAGAAAGAAAATAGCCTGTTTGGAGAAGTGCACAGTGGCCTCTTTATTGAGCGCTCTTCTGCTTTCCTCTGACTTCCTCGGCTGTTGCGTTGTCTTATTTTAGCTGAATGCTGCTGTTTAGGGTGCACCTGAGCACCTGGCACCTGTGCACGTGCTGGCTCCAGAACTGTGCTGTCAGACCTGCGAGAGGTGAGCGGCGGGTGTGGCAGGGACGACACCCTCGGGCCGCAGCGTCCCAGCCTCGTCACTTCCTCACTGTGTGCTCCCGGACCAGCTACATCGCCCCGCACCTCCCTTTCCACATCTGTGAAATGGGGGTGCGATACTGTCGACCCGCGTGACCGCCATGAAGATCCAATGAGGTAATCACACGTGAAGTGCGAACCCCGTGACTGGCACGGAGCTCCATTCATGAAAAATTGTCACTGGCGTTGTCACTGTTGTTATTAAAGTGTCGGAGGAATCTTTTAAAAGGATGTGTTGTCTCAGGGAACCATGAGCCTTTTCCGCCGGTGTCCTTTTTCCTTTTACTCTCATGAACTTTTCTCAGTCTCAGCAGCGCTTTCCAGAAGTAGAAGCTTTTCTTTCCCAGAAAAGTGCACATGGGAAAAGGCAGCTGGCCTGCTGGCCTCTCTGTCCTCCGCGTTCCTTCGACAAATGTTTACTGGGTGCTCGCTCCAGGCCCCGCACCGCGCCGCGCTCTGCAACGCGCTGCGTGGGTCACTGCGCTTCGGGGGCTCGTGTCCGAGGACGGGGACAGCAGCGTCAACAGAGCGTGTAGTGCAGCCAGGGAGGAGTGAACAGAGGCCCACCAGATCCCAAACACCAGTCCTGGCAGCAAGAAAACGTGTTAAAAATCTAGACTTCTGGACCCCACCCCAGGCTGAGCGAATCAGTTGCCAGCAGGAGGAGCGTCCTAGAATCATCGTTGCAGAACTCACACTAAAGATGTTTATGCAGGGCCAGGCATCCCACAAGATAAGACGGAGACGTCCCAGACTCAGAGACTCCAGCCCTCGGCCCTACCATCCATCCTTCTGGCCCCCTGAGAGCTCAGGCAGCTCAGCCCTTGCAGCTCTGCATTCAGTCGTCCTCCACGAACGAGTTTTCGGAGTTCCAGCTGCCACCCCCCACCCTACCCCCACCCTGCAACATCCTGGTCTCTCGTTGTGAATCTTTCAGGCAATTTAAACACAAAAATCTTTATTTTCATTCAGTTCTTGAAATAATAATTATATAAGTTCATAGCTACTGTTTCAAATGGTACTTTCTTCATTTAGCCTAATTTCATTTTTTCCAAGAAAGTACTCTGCCATTCTAGTATTCTAGGATTGGTGTGAAAGAACAGATTCACTTTCGTTTTTTTGGTATTCTAGGGGAGATTTGTTTTTTTTCCCTCACTCCCACCCTTGCAACATCCCTCCCTCCCTCCATTGGTAACAGCATGGCAATTTCCCTCTGAGAAACTACAAACTTTCAGTCTGGCAGGTGGTGTTGACTCCACCCCTTGCTCCAGAGGTAGGCTCCTGGCTCAGGTGCGATCAATCATACGTTGCATTGGCTCAGGGATGATCCACTCAGAGCAAATGAGATGCAATGACACTTTTGCTGGAACTCTATCTGGAAAGAACGTGACCCTCTCAAGCCTTGGCTATACTTTAATCCCTCAGCATGCTCATAGAAGGAGCCCTTTCTGTGAGCTCGAGCTGGTCAACCCTCCTGCCTTTCCTGAGCAGGTGGCTTTTTAGAGTACCTGAGGTTCCTTAGTAGCTCCTGACACCCAACCCATGCGACATCTAGAAAGGCAGGCTTTGTCTTTCCTACTGGACTAGAAACTGGAGGAAAAGACTGGAGTTCTTACAGCCACTGTACCCTACCAAGGGAGAACCCATCTAAAGATAAGCCCAATGCAAAAGGAAGTATAATAAAAGTAGAGTGAAATCTGGACCTGGTAGCGGTGTTTGAGCCCCTGGATCTAGCCATACCTGAAGTTCTGTTTTTTATTATGTGATTCAATACATTCTCCTTTTGCTTAAGTTGTTTGGGTTGGATTTTCTGAACTTGCAACTGAGCACTTCATGAAGCACTTTCTTAAATAGTATGATATTTCATGCTCAGAATAATTTTTGTGCAGTGGATATTAATTTGCCCGCTTTGTAGATAAGGAAATAAAGTTCAGCAAAAAGAAGTAATGGGTCCGAAGTTGGAGAGCTAGAAAATGGCAAGGTCAAGACTTAAACCTAGGACTCTGATTGCTAAGCCTGGCCTCTTAATCATTACACTTCACTACCACCCAAGCTAATGGGGAGATGAAAGAAAAGTTAGAGACAAGTAACAGGTGAGTCCAGCTTCCACAGTTGTCTCTGTAACTCAGTGACTGCCTTGCGAGTGAGACAATGCACTGTTGACCTCTTATTCTTTTCGTGTCTGTTAATGTACGACATACCAGAAAGTCAGGTGCATTGTGAAGCAGCATTAGGCAATGCATTCAAAAGCCCTCCTCCTATCTGGGCAGAGGACCTCTCTGCTAGAGAACTTTGTACCTTTGTGCAGGAATACCAGTTGTCAATAGCTTATTTTTTGTTATGTTGAGAAAACTGATAGAATTAAATTCCGCTAGAAAATGGAGTGGTTACCATGAGGAGAAAAGTTTTGAAAGCAAACAATTGGGGTTTCAGGTTACTTCCCTAGAAAACCATGTTTTCTGTGATAGCAGTTTATCCAATCGGAGAACTTTAAACACGCCCGAGAAAACTTCAGGTATGTCTTGCCTGCCTGGAGTTCTCCCAGAAATACCCTGTGGAGTTAAAGTGGAACCAAGGAACTGCAAAGTTCAATCTTGGATCCTGTCTTTACACATCTAGGTAATATGGGAAAAGTAGATCCTCCTAGATAAGGTGGGCAGGAAGAAAAGAAGCATCATTCTTATGAATAGAAATAAAATAGCAACTAACATTTATTAAGTGCCTTGTGTGCCAGAAACCTGCTAAACAATTTGTATGTAGCTTTTCATTCGTATTAACAGGTCTGCTCCTTAGTGAAGAAGAGACATCGCATTCTGCTCCCGGTCACGTTTTGGCAGGTTTCCTTTCACGGGGAACATGGCACCCTGCCCATTTAGATCTTGGGACAACATGTGCGGAGAAGAAGGTAATGAAAACCAGTCAGAACCAGGAATTTCTCAACTGGTTACACTTGGCTGGACCCATGAAGAAAATGACCAACAGGAAAACACAGAAGAAATGTCTTTCTGATCTGAAAGTGAGTACGTATAAAACATTCCCCTGGGAAAACACCAAAGTGAAATCCCTCCATGCTGAGCTCCTCATGGACTCTGACCTGACCTCTAGTTCTACTTTCTTCCCCATGCCTGCGAGAAAACCTGGACCATTCCTGGTTTGCTGTATAAAATCAAGATAGTTGTATAGCTCACTTAAAAGCATATCCAATTTAATGTTTATTTCCTCAGAATAATTGCATAGTACACTCTATTTAAGAAACTAGAAGCCTTTTACAGCTTATTTTCTAACCATATTTATTTAACAAATATTCAGTGGGCCCAACAGCCATATCTACCCTGTTTCTTACAGCCTCCTTCTGTAGAAGCTAAAAAAATAGACACCTGCTGTCACCAGAAGCCCTTTCATCTGGTAGTGGTCATGTGACCCAGTTATGACCAATAAGACATAACCTGATCTGACTTTGGAGAAAGCTTTTCCTTTCTTTATAAAAGGGACAGAAATGACTGGGGACTTTCCCTTTCCTTTTGCCTGGAATGTGGGTGTGATGCCTGGCAATGTGGCAGTGATGTTGGGACTATGAGTTGACAAAAATGAGAATATAAAGCCAACATGCCTGGGATGATGGAAGGGAAGATGAAAAGAACCTAGGTCCTCAAAGACCCCACTGAGTACCTTAACCAACACCAGCATGGCTCTAGTCTCTTCTTGTAACAGGAGAAAATAAACCTGTTAAAGCTGTTAGTGGGCTTCTGTTACTTGCAGACAAATTCATGCCCAACTGATGCAATGATGTGTCAGACTCTGCACTGGGCACCATGACTGTGAAGATGTAGAAATCACAGCCTTACTTAAGTGGTTCATAATCTATTTGGAGAGACCTATATGAGCAGAACCATAGAATCTTCCCAATGTCACTCTCTTATTTTACAGATGGAAACCAAGACCCTAAGTGGTTCACTGATTTTTCCAGTGTCACTCCTGTTAGGTGCAAAGGAAGGACTCAAACCCCTTAAGACTTCAGGCTGGTGACTTTCAACCTCACCAGTTCCAAGTTTCTATTGACCCTCTCTTCACCTTCCACCTGCTCACCCCCTCGCTCACACGCTTTGCAATTTCATCATGAGGGAGAGGTCCTCTCGCCAGTCTGAAAGCCAGCTTAGTCTAGTCCCTTTCCTCCACACCCCCAGAATGAACAGACTAGCAGAAAAGATGGGCAAAAAACCTCTAGGTAACTGCAAAATGCACAAACATTGCCATGTGTAGAGAATGGAATCTAAGGACAGAGGCGAGATAGGCTTCTCTCCTCTGAGGATTACGGAAAATTGTTGCTGGAAGGAAATGCAGAGGAAAGAGAGGTCCTCTGACTCAGCCTTTATTTTAGAAAAATAATTAGGAAGTCTAAATGCTGACAGGATGCAAAAAGCCTCAGATTCAAGGCTCAGGGAAGCAGCCCTGTGTCTCACTGAGAAGATGAATCCAGCATGGCTGTGGAGGGGGTCACAACTTCCATCACAGCCTCCAAACCACCATCACCCGCCAAGGTCACCCAGAGAGGTAAAGCCACAGGGGTTGCAGCATCTGGAAGATTAGAAGATTCTGTGTTACGGCTCTGGCACTATATGTTGAATTTCATTTCACAGGATGTTGGAGCAATCTTATAAAGCAACCAACCTCCTCAGCTGTGCAGGACTTCATCTTGCCCTTCCTAGAGAGAACAGAAGGAATATGGTTGAGTCGTAAGACTCCCTCCGCACAGCGGGGAGGTACCGAGGAGCTAACACAGGTTGGGCATCCCTGATCCAAAAAGCTCCAAAATCTGAAATTTTTTGGGCCTTGACCTGAGACAGTGACACCTTTGCTTTCTGATGGTTTAATGTATAAAAACTTTGTTTCATGCACAAAATTATTTTAAAAACATTGTATAAAATTGCCTTCAGGCTATGTGTATAAGGTGTGTATGAAACATAAATGAATTTTGTATTTAAGTTTGGGTCCCATCCCCAAGATATCTCATTGTATATATGCAAATATCTCAAAATCTGAAAAAATCCCAAATCCAAAACACTTCTGGTCTCAAGCATTTCAGATAAAAGATATTCAACCTGCATGAGCCACTGTTGGCCCAGCCTGGGACTAAGACATGGAACTTTTAGGGTGTCTCTCCAACCTCTGTCCATTTTGGCAGAAGAAACTTTTCATATTTGTCTTTCTCCCCCAAACTGTTATGTCAAAGTGGGAATTTATCTTTCATTGTTCTATTTCCATCAAAAGCCAAGGCAGAAAAGACGAGAGCTAACTATTGGCTCAACTACTTTATTTCAGGGGAGGCATGTTTTTAATAGATCAGAACATTCTTCTAGTTGGGTACTATGACCAGATCAAAGTTATTTTTTCATTCATGAGCATATATTCGTTATTTAAACACAATATAGATTTGCAATCTCTTTAAAAATGCATTTGCAGGGAGAGCAGAGCTATTTGTATAAGAAAATGGCTATGCTTAGGCTGAAACTATCCTCTCCTTTTAAAATTAATCTCAAACAGAACTTTACTGCAGTAGATATTTACTACTATAGGAATTAAAAACTCAAATACCTATTAGGGCCGTCTAAAGTGTGAGGTGGGCTGGGTGTATGTCCTCTCTTATTTATCTTTAAGCTCACAACTTTCTTATCTACATTTTGTCTTCCTGTTTTAGTGGAGATATTGACCACTGAAAAATATTTCTCTTCGATGGGAAGAAGAACAGCAGCCCTCTGAAAAATGGCGATTCAGCCCTTCTTAGATTCGGTAATAAAGTAAGACCTAATGATTTGCTGCCTAAAAGAGATACATGTCAGATGTATCAGATATAAAGATGCAGAAAGATTGACAGTAAAAAGATGAAAAAAAGATTTACATGCAAACTGTAAGCAGAAGAAGGGCATGGTTATGTTAATCTCAGCTCAAATTGATAGCAAGACAAAAACTACTGCTATAGATAGTCACTGTAACTGGACATTTCACAATGATAAAAGGCACATTTCATAGGAAAATATAATAATGCTACATTTTATATACCAAAATAACATAGCTTCAGAATACATGAAACAAAAACTGATAAAACTAAAGACAGAAATAAACAAAATCCATAATCAACATTGTACACTTTTAACCCACCCTCTCATTAATTGATAGGTGATCTGAACAACGCTATCAACTGACATGACTGAAATGGTATTTTCCCAACAATTGCAGAATAAGTGTTTTTTTCAAGTTTCATGGAATGTTAACCAAGATAGATCATATCCCAGGCAAAAAAATAAGTTTTATTAAACTTAAAAAAGTTAACCTTTCAGAGTATGCTATATAATTGTAATGAAGCTAAAATAGGAATCTATGAAATATTAGAAAATTCCCAAATATATGGAAATTAAATAATGTACTTTTAAATAGCCTATGAGTCAAAGAAGAAACTACAGGGAAATTCAAATATATTTCTAAGTGAATAATAATGAAAACAGCATATCAAAATATGGAGGATGCGGCCAAGTCACTTTTTAAAGGAAAACATAATTTTAAATGCATATATTAAAATAGTAGAAAGGTTTAAACCTTAAGAAGCTTAAAAAAGAGCAAGTTAACCCAATATAAGTAAAATGAAAGAAGTGATAAAGAACATAAATTAATAAAATAAAAAAATAGATAAATAATATAGAAAATTTTAAAAACCAAAAGTGGATTATTTGAAAAGATTAATAAAATTGATAAAGCTCTAACAAGACTAATAAAAAATTACTAATGAAATAAATAAAAGAGGACATACCATTTCATATCCTATAGCTATCAAGAGGATAAGTAAATCTTATGAATAAATTTATATTGATAAAGTCAATAACTGAGATGAAAAGGAAAAATCTTTGAAAAACACAACTTATCAAAATTTACACAAGAAAAATAGTTAATTTGCATGGTTTGGTATATGTTTTAAAAATAAGTTTTGTAATTTAAAAAAAATCCTTCCCACAAAGACAAGTCTAGGCCCAGATGGGTTTGCTGGTGAATTCTATCAAATTCTTATAAAATATTTAAGAAAGAAGTAATACCAAGTTTACAAAAACTCAGACAATATAGAGTGAAATTCTTCTCAATTCCTTTTTTGAGACTAGCATAACCCTGAATTTAAAAGGCTGACAGATCAGCATCCCTCATGAATATAAACAAAAATTCCTGAACAAAATTTTTAGCAAAACAAATCCAGAAAATATATAATATGGAAAAATATATCATGACCAAGTAGTTTATCTCAGAAATGCAAGCAACATTTGAAAATTAGTGTATGTAATTCACCACATTAACAGAATAATAGGAAAAAATCACAGGAACATCTTGATAGATGAAGAAAAAGTAATTGACAAAATTCAACCCCATTCATGAAGAAAACTTTTAGCAAACTAAGAATAAAAGGAAATTTCCTTAATTTCATTAAAGGCAATTATGAAAAACCTAAAGGTAACAGCATACTTAATGGAGACATATTGAATATTTTCCACCTAAGATTGGGAATAAGGCAAAGATATCTTCTCTCCCCACCTCTATTTAATATTATATTGGAAGTCCTAGCCAATGCAATAGGACAAGAAAAAAACTAATAAAAAGCATGGATATTGAGGGGGATGAGTATACAGTATGCAGATATGATTGCTTACATAGAAAATTCTAAACACTACTAGAAATAATAAGGGACTTTAGCAAGGTCACAAGATACAAAGTCAGTAAATAAAAATTAGTTATATTTCTATATGCTAGCAACACACAACTGAAAATAAAATAATTATCATTCATAATACCACCAAAAAAATATTTAGCAATATATTTTGAAAATATTTAAAGAACTCTACACTTAAAATGTTCAAAATATACAAAAATACAAAATGTTTTTGAGAGATATTAAAGTAGATCTAAATAAATAGAGAGATATACCATATTCATTGATTAGAAGATTCTGTATTATGATGTCAGTTGTCTCAAGTTCAGTGCAATTTCAATCATAATCCCAACAACTTTTGTGTAGGAATTGAAGAGATGATTCTATAATGTATGTGGAAAAGCAAAGGACCCAGAATTACTAAAACAATTTTGAAACACACACACACACATGCACACACACACAATTGGAGAAATTATGCTACCTAAATTCAAGACCTCTTATAAAATTTTGGTAATCAAGTCAGTGTGGTATTGGCCTAAGAATAGACATATAGGTTAATGGAGCAAAATAGAATTCAAAAATAGACCTAAACATATATGGTCGATTGACTTTTGACAAAAGTGTCAAGGTAATTTAATGGGGCAAAGGTGTCTTTCTAATAAATGGTATGGGAAATAACTGGATATCCATTTGAAGTAAAGTGAACTTCAACCTTTGTCTTATAACATGCAAAAACTTTTTCAAAATGAAGCATGGACCTAAGTGTAAAATGAAACTATAAAACTTCTGGTACGTAAATACTGCTGACTAAAACACAAAAAACATAAACCACATAAGAAAAAATTGACAAATTGAACGTCATTACAAGTAAAAATGTTTACTCTTCAAAAGATACCTTTAAGAAACTGAAAAGACAAATCGCAAATTGAGAGAAAATATTCCTAATACCCATATCTTTCAAAGAACTATATCCAGAATATATAAAGAACTCTTATCACTCAGTGAGAAGAAAGACAACCCGATTTTAAGAATGCATCAAAGAATTTAACCAATGCTTCACAAAAGAAGATATACAAATGGCCAATAAGCATCTTCATTGGTCATCAGGAAAATACCAAACAAAATCACAATTTAATATCACTCAATGTGAATTTGTTTAACTAAAAATACAAAAACTTACAACGTCAATGTTGATGAGGAGATGGAGTAACCAGAACTTTCATACATTAATAGTGGGAGTGTGAAATGGTACAACTACTTTTGAAAACTGTTTAGAAGTTTCTTATAGGGTTAAACATACACTTGACATATGATCTAATATTTTAATGCCTAGGAAATGAAAATATATGGCATGTAAATGAATTATACATGAAAATACATAAGAGCATTATTCATAATAGCTCCACTGGAAACATCAAAAATATCCATCAGCAGGTGGATAGATAAATAATTTGTGTTATATTTCCACAATGGAACACTATTCAGAAATAAGACAGAATAAACTACTAGTACATATTGCAACATGAATGGATCTTAGCGAAATTACCTGAAGTGCAAGAAGCCAGACACAAATTAGTATATACTGTACGATTCCATTCATATGAAGTTCTAGAACAGATAACCCAATCTATTGTCACAGAAATCAGAAAAATGGCTTCCTGGGATGAGGGTAGAGGAATGCGTGTGTGTGTGTGTGTGTGTGTGTGTGTGTGTGTGTGTGTGTGTGTGTATGTGTGTATGTGTGTTTTGGAATTAGCCACTAAGTGGCATGAGAAATCTCTGGGTACTCTAAAATCTAAATGTTCTATATCTTGCATGTAGGTTACTCACATGAGTGTTTATATGTCCAAGATCATGCATTTTATTGCTTGTAAATTATACCTCAATAAATTTGAAAATCAGAGACATCCTGTAAGCATTAGCAGAATAAGAAGGTCAGGAGCTCTTGAGCTGACCTCATTGGTATGAGGATAACCTCAAGTTCAAATCCTTTCCAAGCAAGGTCATCCCAGTAGAATTTTGTGTTTTATGTTGTTGGTCCTTAAAATTCAGTCTTTCAGAGTTTGAGATCAGACCTCTAATGAGTAAGCATTGTAGAGTAAAAAGGGAAAGCTTTCTTATTCATTGGGGGGATGGTTGTCTGGATGAAGCACTGAACAATCTCTGAGACATCTGCTGGACACTCTCCTCTGAGGGCTCAGATGGAGACCTGAGAGTCTGGGATGGGCGCTTCTCCCAGCCTCGGGCTAGCTACTCTGACAGTTCCCACACAGCTCCGGTCCACTCCAAGCCTAATTGTCTTCACATGTAAAAGCAGTATGGTAACTGTGTGAGGATTAAGAGCTAATATATTTAAGAAAACCAGTGAAGGGCTTGGCGTATAGCAATCATAGCATTTTGCAATTTTATTACCTGTGTTTTGTGGATAATTCATTTTGTAAATTGGACTGGAGAACACAGAGGTATCCCTGGAGGTGGAGAGACTGTTGTGAATGTAAAATAGATTTCTTTATATCATCATGAATGTCTGTTTCTTCTGTTTAGAACTCGAGATCCTGGTTCCTTTTGTTTCTATATTAGCTAGATCTCCACAAGTTGCAAGTGACAGAAATGCTACTCATTCCACTTCAGCGAAAAGGAGATTTTACTGGTTGGTATGTAACAGAAAAATCCAGGAGCTTAGATTCTAATAGCTCTACAACTTCTAATAGTCCCAAAAAAAGTGCCAGGTTGAGTCTCGTGGAATCTATGTGGGCCATGTTCTCATATTTGAACCAATTACTGTGTTGTTGAGGAGGGAAGACAGCCCTGTGTCAGGCTGGCCCTCACAGGAGGAGAGAGGGAAGACATCATTCCCCAAAGGAAAATGCAAGTGCCACTCTGTTTTGTCCTAGTTCTATGTGTCTAGCAAGTAGTTTCTGGCATTACAAATCATCCTCCCCTATGTAGGCAACGCCGAATAGCACAGTGGATTACGCACAAGCAGATTAGTGTTCTGGGGGATGTTTACTCCTCCGAAGCCGCCTGCACACCACATGATCCTGCCATGCAGTTTTCACATCAGCTCCACACCGAAAACAAGGCTATACCTGATAGTAATCCAGGACTTTGCCTTGTTATTAAAAAGATTTCGGAATATCTTTCTTTCCATTTAAACAGAGTTTGGATTTATTTCGGCACCGCCCTTTTGTACACTGAAAGTGGCTTAGTTGGGAGGAAGGAAAGGAAGGAATTGTTTGTTTTTTCAAGTATTCTGTTTTTGTAAGTGGGCTATTTGGTCACCTGGAACACTTTATTTGCTTCCTGTTATGAAACCAGTCAAATAGGATGAATGAATTAGATCATTCAGTTGGAAGCCTTAAATGCTAGCTGAATGGACAAGAAACCAAACCACCCTTTCCCAAACGGCAGCCAGAAAGTGTCCAAACTGATGTTGACGGTAGGTAGGCTGCATAATCATCATCGTCATGTTGTGTTTGGGGACTTTCCACATTTTGCAAAGTACTGCTATAACCTGTGTCACGGACATTGTTGGCTTCCTGTGATTATCGATTCCTGCCTTTCCTTTTTGTTAAGTATCCATTTTTTTTCAGATATCTCAGTCTACCCCCTACAAGATTAAAGCAGTTGCCAAGGAAAATTCCCGATTAACCTCGTTCAGTCATCACGTGGCATTCCGCGGCGATGACCAAGCAGAGAGATGGCATAATCTGCGTCCTTGAGGCCCTGAAGTTCTGACCTGCATCTTCTTTAATCTCCGGACTTCCACTCTGTGATTTGATTATGCAAGTTAATGCCAGCCAAAGCTTCCTTCTCCTTGCAGCCCGAACTAACAATTTGTCCTGCCCTGTGAGGAACTGGCCTTTATCTAGGCAGGGTTCAATAGAAAATGCTGTTTCCTTTACCCACTCCAGGCACCAGAACCCAGACTGCAGTTTTGAAGTGGATCAACTCAAGAGTATCTGCCAAGAATGCTTTTGGCTACAAATAATGGAAAATATGACACAAAGTTGCTAAAACACTTGGGCATTTGTCACATAGAACAAACAGAACAGTAAGTCCAGGGCTGGGGTGGCTCCATTGCACCAGCAGGGCACAGGGCTTTCTCGTCTTTCCTTTCCACCATCGTCAGCATATAGACTTCTGACCTCAGGCCTTTTGCCTTATGGCTGCGGGGTGGCTTTTACACCCCCAGACGTGGCACTTCATCTCAGGCAGGAAGAGAAAAGAGGGAGGTAGCAGCACCTTTTTTTCGAGACAATTTCAATGCATGTCTCAGGGCATCCGTAGAAACGTAGGAGTCTGGCAGAGTAAATGCACTTAGCTGAACATATTGCTACTCTAACAAAATCGAATTTTTCTTACTAGGAAGAAAGGGGGAATTTTATTAGGTAGGCAGCCAGCAGTATCTGGCGTGCTGGTTCAGATATTTATCTTTAGTTCTTTAAGGAACTAAGGAAGTTCTTTAATTTGGGATTTTATAAAGAAAGCAAGAAAGTTATGAATAGCTGGGAAGGACCAGGCACATTCCATGGAATTAACTTCTTCCAGTTAACTTAGACTTGAATAAAGAGGCTACAAACTTCAAATGATGGCAATAGTAAAGTCTTGAATATTCCTCTCTGGAGGGAATGATATAAATCTTGTATCTTTCGGCCTGGGTTGGCTTCGTGTCTCATCATCCTGGTTCTGTGGCATTCACAGGTCGTCTTCAGGTCCCGCAATGATATACAGGTGCTTTCTCTCTAGCAGAGCTGGTAGACAAATCATATTTTCTCTTCCGACCGTCATCATCCGTCTATCCATCTGTCCGTCTACCCATTTATTCATTCAATCTAACTTTTCTAAATTCAACCAAAGTCCAAAGCCTTGTCAACAGTACACCAGGAACTTCAGCTTGCTAGTGCCAAGGCTACAGAACAGTCTGTGTAAATGTTCCTTCCACGTCCTCTCAAAATGCTTTGTTTTACTTTCTTTCCATCAGGGCTCCACAGATATTTTCTGTCTCTCTTCTAAGCAAGCTCCAGTCCTCACTGCAAGGGTGGAAGCAGCTTTGTGGTCTGCCCTGAGTTTTGACAGGTACAGCAAAGCTTTCAGGTTGCTTGAAAAAGATCCCCTTGCAGAGCTATCGCTGACTCTGAAACTTAGGGAGGTGCCCATGCAGCTGAATTAAGCAATGACTCTCATCCCTCTCCCATCACTTTCATGCCTTCCTTTAGGTCTTTAAGGAACTCAATTCTTTAATTTTGGATTTTATAAAGAAAGCAAGAAAGTTAGTTGAGAAGGACCAAGCTTATTCCGTGGAACTAACTAGCTTCTCAGCACAGGGTTTTGCTGTTTAAGCCCATGGGGTGTAGGTAGTGTTTCTGTTTATATACAAGGAGAAAACAAGAGCAAGAAAGTAAAGGAACAATTCAGAATTTTTTTCTTAGCTTAGACAAGGAAATCAGGAGTCTCATCTCCCAGAATCCCAGTGAATATGATTTATTTTTTCAAGGAATGGAGGGAGACCTTCTTCCATGAACACATGTGGATGATTTTCCTGAAAGCGTTATCTTGGAAAAGCATGGAGAGACGGTTTCTTAGTCAGCTCAGGTTACTGTAATAAAATACCACAGTCTGGATGGTTTAAACAACGGATATTTATTTCTCACAATTCTGGAGGCTGTGGCGTCCAAGATGAAGCTGTCTGCTGGTTCAGTTCCAGCAAGCGCCCTCCTCCTGGCCTGCAGACAGCAGCCTCCTTGCTGTGTCCTCAGACCTCCGAGAGAGAGAGTGCTCTGGTCTCTCTTCCTCTCTTGTAAGGACCCTTATTCCGTTGTGAGGGCCTCTACCCTCAGGACCTCATCTAAACCTAATTACCTCCCAAGGCCACACCCCCAAATACCATCCACTGAGGGTTAAGGGCTTCAGCGTATGAATTTTGTTGAGGGGACACAAACCTTCAGTCCATAACATGTAGTTAAGGGTGGGTGAAAGGGACATCCTAAGAGGGATAATACAAAAAAGAGGGATTTTGGTTATTCTTTGCCTTGCAACATCCACCCCAAACTTGGTAGTTTAAAACAACAGCAATTTTATCATATCTCATGATTCTGTGGGTTGGCTGGGAGTTGCCTGGCAGTTCCTCTGCTAGTCTTGCTTGCATTCTTTCTTGCAGTTATATATGGGCTGAATGTCTAGGCCTCAGGTGCCTAGAGGCCATGTGGCCTCCCTCCATGTGATGGCTCATTCTCCAAAGCCTCTCCGTGTGGCCTGGTTTTTCAGCCGGGGGAATCGGACTTTCTCTGAGGTAGCTCGAGGCATAGCCAGAGCTTTCAGGCCTTCTTGACTCCCGGGCTCAGAAACCCAGAAACATCACTTCCAGCAAAGTGATGTTTGGAGTCCAAACCCAGATTAGGTGTCAGACAATGTATTATATAAACATATGAGCATAGTTTTAATGCTCAGAGTGTCACAAGGAAGAGAAGAAAAGGCAACATACAAAACTTGGCTATTTCGCAGCTGGACACGGAGTCAACACCAGTGCCTCCAACGGCAGATTTATCTGGGAGACAATCTTGACTTTGGGGGTCTGGGTTGTGTAAGATTTTGGAGTCAGGCTCCCAGCCAGAAAGACTCTCAGAAATAAACTCATTTCCTCTCCGCAGCTCCACATATGTTTTTAATAATCCGTTCCTCGGACTGGAGATAAGTCTTGCTTTAAACCATCTGAAAAAAATGTAGAGAAACGGCCTCATTCTGCTATGGCCAAGAAAGACTTTGTGGCCACCTGTAACAGCACCTTATTTAAACAAAACGTGTTGATTATTTTTAGCATAACTTAAGCCCCGGGAGGCTAATGAGGTGTTAACAGTGTGTGTTAATTATGTGGTTTTTGTTGTCTTCATTAAAGTTAAGATTCTCCATCCTGTTCGTCGCCTGAAATCCCAGTGGAGCCACATTACTCTTCTGACCCTGGCGTCTTTTAGTTTCCTGCAGTTCACACAATCACGTAAACATATTTTGTTTCTCCTGCAGAGAGTCAGATGAGCACAGCTCACGCACTCAGGAGACCTTGGATTTCCCCTTTTTAATTCTTATCCATTTTTAATCGCCATTATTCGTCGCCGGATCATACAGTAAGTTCATGGTGCGGGAAACTAGCGACATGAGCTCATATTTGATCATTTAGAACTGACTGTCCTTCATTCAACAGAAAACTGCCAGAGAAGCTGAAAACCAGGAAGAAGGAGAAACAGAAAAATCAGCTTTCATTGCTTTTTGCGAGCATTTTAATTAACCAAGGAATTGTGTTGCATACACATGACTCTGATTATTTTAAATGTCTGCAATATACGCTATACCTCTGTCCCGAGTGACAATGCATCCCATCCAGAATAACCTTTTCTCAGGAAGAGATAATCACCTATCCCAGACTCATTTGAAGTAGTAATCAACATCCCTTTCATGACTTTGTCTGCATTGCTGATGTTCTGGGGAAACTTTATTTGGCAATGGCGTTAGGGGCCTCATTGCAAGTCCAGGCGGTAATGGAGTTCAGGATTTCAGCTGAGGATGTCTTAATAATGGCCTCATCAAGGTGTATGAAGTTGTAATGAAAATTGCAGGTGAATCTGACTGGCAAACAGCACATTATGAGTCTTCCTAGTAATTAGAGTTGCCTAAAGTGGAATGAGCTGTCATCTGAGGTGATGAGCTCCCCGTCAAAGAGCCAGGGACATTGAAGAGGGGTTCCTTGTCAGGTAGGAGTTAGACTCAATGATCTTTTGGGCCTCTTCCAACTTTCATCTGGATTCTACGGCTGTTTTAAGTCCACACTGTCTGAAAGTCTTGACTTTGGTAACTGGCAAGGTAGATTCCAGGATGGAATGAGATAGAGTGGAAAGTCAGGCAATCCTGGGTTCAAATCCCTGCTCTAGCATTGCATTAAGTGACTGTGAGGAGGTTACTTAAACTTTCTCTGCCCCCATAGATGAGGATTGAAGTATATTGCTTCTAGGGCTGTTGTAAGTTAGGAATAATGCATTTAAAATACGAGGCCCAAAGTAAGCACTCAGTAAATCATAGGTTCATTAGCCTTAAGAATCTAATTCTAATTCTTTTACTTTTTATTCATTGTCCACTTCAATGATACAGTGTTGGTTTATAAAAACAGAGAAAAATGGAGGGATCATAAAGATACAGGAGCAAGGTTGTCCAGTGCTGGACCAGTTGAACGAAGCAGACTGAGCGAATCTTCATAAGTCACTACCAGGTAGAGTCTCCTGAGCAGGTAGAGTCGGCAGCAGCATCCCCTTTCTGAGAAAGATTCTCAGCATTGCTGGGTGCCTGTAGTGTGCTGGGTGCATGCATATGTTTTCTTAATCTCTATACCATTGCCGTACCAACTCTGATTTTTCCCATTTAACAGAGAAGAAACTGAGGGTCAGAGAGGTTACACACCTAACCCAGGGACACGTGACCATTCCCCGGAACTACCTCACCCACTCTACCACCAACTCCCCCAGCATTCAGCTCCATCCTTCGATCACAGGGCAGAGTAAATCCAGGTGCCCAATTGCTTCCTGGGAAGGATACTCCCACCTGATAAGGATATGGTGACGGAAGACTAAGCAATGAGCACCTCTGGAAGGCTAATGTTGGGAAAACTGAGCCTTAGTTTGTAGATTGGAAATTAAAAGTGATTTGCCATTAACTCTTTCCTTACCCATTTACTTTGGGCTTTACAGAAAGGACGTATGTGTCAGACGGTCTTAGCCCCTCTTGTCCACATGGTTCACAATTTTAAGGTGCAAAAAGACATACAATGAACAGTCATCCTTCCATCCTGCCTCCCAGGTACCCAGTTCTCCTCCCTAGAGGCAGCTTGCCAGTTTCTATATGTAGCCAGAGGTTTACGTTTTTATTTCTTAATTGAGGCAAAATTTACACAACATGCAATTAGCCATTTTAAAGTGTAAAATTCAGTGGCATTTAGTGCATTCATAATGTTGTGCAACCACTGCTGCTCTTTAGTTTCAAAACTTTTTCATCGCCCTAGGAAAAAAAACACAAAAAGCAAAATTACCCATTAAGTAATCACCCCTCACCCTCCCTCCCCTATCCCTGTAATCCTAGCACTTTGGGAGGCTGAGGCAGGAGGATCACTTGAGTTCAGGAGTTTGAACCAGCCTGAGCAAGAGCAAGACCCTATGTCTACTAAAGAATAGAAAATTATCTGGGTGTGGTGGCATGTGACTGCAATCCCAGCTACTAGGAAGACTGAGGCAAGAGGACCACTTGAGCCCAGGAGTTTGAAATTGCAGTGAGCTATGATGATGCCACTGCACTCTAGCACAGGCAACAAAGAGAGACCCTATCTCCAAAAAAAAAAAAAAAAAAAACAAGAAACAAAAAGCCCCAAATTGTAGCATTCATTAACTCTTCATTCCTTTTCATGGCCAAATAATGTTCTGTGTATATACCATCATTTATCCATTCATCCATGGATGGACATTTATTTGGGTTGTTTTCAAATATTGGCTTATTACGAATAATGCTTCTATGCATTAGAAGCATTGCAATAATGCAAACACTTGTTTACACATTTCTGTGTAGACATATATTTCCCTCTGTTTCGGGTATACATCTAGGAGTGGAATTCCTGGGTCGTATGGTGAGTCTACATTTAAATTTTGAGGAATCCAGAGGATTTTAATGTGTGTAATTTCACCTGTTTTCACACATGCTAGCATACTATGCACGTTGTGCTGAACTTCGCTTTATTCACTCTGCAATGGGTTTTAGAGATCTTTTCAGTGCTGTGCTAGTAAATGTTTAACAACCAGCTCTCATAGGATCACAAGTGCCCTGATTCGTAGCATTTAAAGTATTCCATGATGTAACTCCTACCTTGGTCAATTTCAAGCTACCTAAGGTGACTGACTGCAAAGAAGAGACTCTGAGAATCTGCCCCGCTGAACCGGTCCAAGCTGGCTCTAGAGCTCTGCTAGATCATTCTGTATCGGAGCATGAAGAGCTGCCTCATTTCCCTTTATGACTGCATAGCATGCCATTTTAGGAAGTGCTATAATTTTTTAACCAGTCCCTGATGGTAGACACTTAGGTGGTTCCCAGTCTTTTACTTCCACAAACCAGGCTTTAATGGATAACCTCGTGTGCATGTCATTTCACTGATGCAATACAGAAGTAGGCATGGTTCTATGACTTCGTAAGAATCACCATGGTAAAAAATTCTTAAAAGGCAATTTATTACTTCATTGGACAGTTATGTTGTTAGGAAGAGTTCTATGCAAAGAAATCATCTGTTTTTGCCCCCGTTTCCTTGTGAATAAAATGGATGCAAATTAACTAGCCACTTGCCAATGTCAAAGAATTGTCATAAAACTTTGAAGTGAAATTGAAAAGCATGTTTTTCTTTTAAAAATAGGAATTTGTATAAATACAAAGGACTGTGGTTCACATTTAGTAACCAAAAGAGCTTCCAGAAGTAGTTGGTGGGGAAAAAAACTCATTCTTAGGACATGATGATCCTGCTCAAGTCTTATAAAGGTGAGATTCACAGCAGAGGGGCCCAGTCAGCTGATTCAGAAATACGATAGTTGAAGGGCTTTAGCCCAGCTCTTACTTAGAATTTTTCACCGAGAAACTTTGAGACAATGTTTCTCAACTATGCTTGTGCAGATGCTCCTCCACTTATGAGAGGGTTATGCCCCAATAAACCCATTGTAAACTGAAAATATTGTAAGTCAAAGTGCATCAGTTACATCCTGATAAACTCACAGTAAAGTCAAAAAATCATAAGTTGAACCATCATAACTCAAATGGTCCTCGATTTATACTGGAATTACATCCCAATAAACCCATTGTAAAGTGGGAAACTTCCAGATTGAACCATCGTAAGTCAGGGGCCATCTGTGCTTTAGAATTATCTGGGAAGCCTTTAACACCTTGATCCCTAGGCCAAGCTGGACTCTCTGGAGGTGGCGACCCAGGCATCTGTATTTTTAAATCTCCCCTGGTGATTCCACTGTTCGATCAATGTTGAGAAGAGAATATAAGGAAGGAATCAAATTAAGGAAATACGGAAACACATTTGTCGGCGTTGCCTGGAGAAACAGAACCAGTGGGATGTGTGTGTGTGTAAATTGATTTCTTCCTGGCTGGAGACCCAGGAAGAGCCGGTGCTCAGTTGCAGTCCTGTGGCCATCAGGCTGGGGAAAGAGCCAGTGTTGCACGTTCAGTCCAAAGGCATCTGCTGCTGGATTCCCTCTTGCTTGGGGAGGCCAATCTTTTGTTCTCTTTAGGCCTTCAGCTGACTGGATGTGCCCACCCATCTATGGAAGGCAATCTGCTTTGCTCAAAGTCCTCTGACTTAAATGTTAATCTCATCTAAAACACTCTCACAGAAACATCCAGAATAATGTCTGACCCCCACACCTGGACACCATGGCCCACCAAGTCGACACAAAATGAACCATTACAATTTAACAGCTGTTTGGTGATGCTCAAAAACTGCATCTTCAGGATGTGAAGACAGGAGCTCAGTGCTTATTTGAAGTTGTGCTTCTCTGGTTTGGTTACAAACAGGTTCCCTCTGAGATTCCTCAACTGCTCCTCCAAGAGGAACCATTAACTTGTCATTTGCAAGCCCTATTTCCAAAGCCCACCAATTTTATTAAAATTAAGGATTCTGAAAAGATAAAAATGGTTTTAATTTCTATCATCGCTGAATTGGATGTTTTATTGGAAGATTATCGATGTTTTTGTCAGCAGGAATGTGTGTTGACAATTGTGCAAGGAAGTTCACCAGAGTAGGTACGAAAAGGTTGATCTTAAGTCATGAATATATTCCTTTAAAAACATCTGATTCCCTCTGTTCTCTTGAAAGAAACCCAGTGTCCAAACCCAGAACTCAGGATTGGTGGCAAGAGATCTATTGATCTCAACAGGAAGGAACCCATGGCTTATTGGGGAAATCCTGGACAATCTACTTACCCCTTCTCTCCTTTATTAAAGGGCTTTGGAGACTTTCCATGTCACCAGCAATAGGATCTGCTTTCACCCACAAAAGATGGGAAGCTGAGTTCAGAATCTGGTTGTTCTACACAGCTGACCATCAGGTTGCCTGGATTTCCTGAGGTGTTTAATCCCAAGTAACAGGTGAGAAACAGGAAGCAGCAATCTCAGCTCTGCACTTCCAGCTGGCCTAGCGCCCCCCGCACTTGCTCAAGCTCCAATTTTAGAGTACAAACTTGGAATATTCAGCCCATGAGAAGACCCAGGCCATGAGGACAAAGCAGGGGGTCTGAGGACTCACGCTGAGCTTCTCGCGGCGTCCATATGTGGCGCCGTGATTCCAGGAAGCGTGGCTTCTGCCTGGAGGAACCAGCTGTGGAACCAGCTGACGGGTACCGCGGGACGGCTGCGAGTCAGCAGGAATCTGAGTCAGCGTCATTGACTGGGGAGTAGGAGGGTGTAGGTTGAGTTTGTGGGGACCCTGAATGGGTTTTTTTGGTCATAGAAATAGTTTCATTTTGCCAGCTACAAATCAACTAGCATTCATGCAAGCCCACAAGCAGAAGAGCTAAAGTTAAAGATAAATCAACTTTTTATCTTTAGGGAAGGCGGATCAAAGCCCTAAAATGGGAACTGGGGCACGGGGACCTGCCTTGTCTTGGAGACTCGAGGGGAAAGGGCAATAGCACAGGGTGTCTCTCACGTGGCTTCTCCGCCTTCACAGGAGGGTGTGTGGGGAGAGCCGTCTGAGCACGGGAGGTGGCTGGAACGGGTGCAGTGTTGCATTCCTGTCCTGTTCCCTGCTAAAGTTCAGGGGGCTCAGAGCCTCAGTTTCCTTTCTAAACCTGTTAGGGATGACACGGGGGTGAGGAGCCCTCTGCTGGGTCGGTGTGGTGTGTGTGGCAGGACTAGAGAGCAGCAGGACCCGGCTGCTCTGGCTGTTGAAGCGCTAGAACATTTCCATGGGCGCCCTGCTTGCCTCCCCACTGCCAGGCAGCCAGCCCCTCCTCCGGAACCTCAGGAACTTCCTTAGTATCCAGAAACTGAAAGGTTAGTTCCTGGCCCAGTGAGGCATCCAGAAAACGTGGACATCTTTGAGAGGCCATTGTTCTGCCTACCACAGGCAGGAAAAGAATTAAACGACATAGGACATGTTATCGTGCCAGAAAGTAAAGAAATGCTCCATAAATAATAAGGGCATGTCAATAGCATACCAGGAGCCAGCTTGAAGGGCTTTTATTAGTTTGCTGGGACTGCTGTAAAAAAGTTCTGCAGAGATTAGTTTTGTCCCTGTTTGAGAGGCCGGAAGTCCCACATCAAGGCGTCAGCAGGTTTGGTTACTCCTAAGGCCTCTCTTCTCAGCTTGCAGCGCCGCCTTCTTGCGCTGTCCTCACACGGCTTTCCTCTGCGCGTGCACTGAGAGAGAGAGAGAAGGAGATCGCCGGTGTCCTTACAAGGACACCAATCCTATTGGATTAGGGCCCCATCCTTATGGCCACATTTAACCGTAATTACCTCTTTAAAGGCCCTACCCTCAAATACAGCCACGTCGGTGATTAGGGTTTCAACATATGCATTTTGTGTGGACACGATTCAGGTCATAACAGGCCTCCCTCTGCAACGTGGTCCAGGTCCTGCTCTGTGAGCAACAGCAGGTCAAGAAAGCTCTCTGGACATTGGAACGTGGGGACAAGATGGGTGTGGTGTGGAGAATCTACCGACAATCCATAGATGGCTTTTGATTTCACGTTGCCTGAGCGACTGACTGATTGCAAGCACGTTCTGTTTGGACAGATTTGTGCCACTTTTCAGTTTTATCGTTTGATCTGTTTCTCTTGTTAATTGTTGCATGGAGCAAGCAGCACTGGATGCCTATGGAATGTGTGAATCTACTTTGGGTATCTTGACCCTGTAAATAAGAGGTAACACCTTTGGGCTTCTTCCTGGCCCTAAATTAGATAGTCCTTGAAGTGTCGTGTAATAGCCTGCAGACCACAGTGCTCAATCTGTCCCCACCACAGCCAGAGCTGCCTCCGTGTCCAGCCAGTCATGTTCTCAATGCTCCCTTTCACCTCCAAACACAGCTTACAGCAATTCTCATGGCCATACTAAACCATAAGAAAAATGCAGCAGAGGTTATGAAGCAAAAACACAGAATCACTCGGAAATATGTTTTCTTTTCTTTCCTTTCTTCTTTCTTTCCTGCTATAAAATAATGAAGAAAAGTCATCCACAATAACAAGATCATTACAATATTTTTGCATTTCTTTTCAATGTTTTCCATATGTCCATCCCTGGGTATTGCTTCAGTCAATACATGCAATTGCATATTCTGCTTTTTGCACTTAACCTTAGAGAATTTAACATGTTGTGTGGTGGTTTTAAAGCATACCTGCAAATTATTTGTTGCTCCTCTTATGAAGACGTGGTGTTTATGTCCCCTACCTGTGAACCTGGAATGACTTAGTGACTGCTTTGTAACCAATAGAATGCAGAGAAATGGTGCCGTTTAACTTTCAAAACTGGGTCAGAAAAGACCACACAGCTTCTGCCTGCTGTTTTGGGATGTTAGCTCCAGGGGAAACCAGTGCTATGTCAGAAAGCCAAGCATCCTGAGACCGCTGTGCTGGAGAGCCCACGTGAAGACACCGTGATGACAGCCCAGCCGAGCTCACAGCTGACGGCAGCATGAACTCCGAACCTTGTGCACGAGCCATCTTGCACATCCAGCCCAGTCAAGTAACCAGCTGTTTGCAGCCCCCAATGACGTCGCACTGCAACTACACGAGTAACCTCAAATGAGAATTTCTCAGCTCAGCCACCTTCAAATTCCTGATGCACAGAATTCCAAACAGAATAAAATGGCTGCTTAAGCCACCAGATTTTGAGGAAATCTTTCACGGAGCAAGAGTAACCAAATTGAACTTTGGTACCTGGAAATGAGGGGCTGCTATAGTAAAAACCTAAACCACATGGCATTGACTTTGAGACTGGGCAGCAGACAAGGGCTGGAAGGGCTTGAGTCCGTTAGCTGACACCTGCTGGGCCTTCAGCAGTGCGGTATGTCAGGGAGGCCTAAAGGAAAGTGAGGAAAATGTTACGAGAAGCGGACAGAAAGGAGAACAGTGTTATGTAATGGTGGGAAGTTTAGCAAAGCTATCACCTGCAGTAATGTGGAAACTACAGAATGTACCAGATGAACTCCATGATGTAGCTAAGAAGATTTCCACGCAAAGTGTTCAAGATGCCACCTGGCTTATTCTAGCTGCCTTTAATACAATGAGAGCAAAGAGATAAAAACAGGTAAACTAAAAAACAAAAATCAACTATTTCATTTTCAACTGAAATTTGGAAGAAATATAAAGTGCCCAAGAGAATATTTTCAGCCAGCAAAGGATTCATACAGAAAGAAAGGGCCTCAGAGAAAAGTTCAAATCCAAGGCTATCTCAGGAAAAAGTAGTCATGGGGTAAAACTAAGCCGGAGGAGTGACTTGAGAACACTTTTTTAAGATTTCGCAAAGACTTCAAATGGTATCTCATAGACACTGTCAGCTAGATAAAATGTGTCCAAGGATCTTGAGATCATGTTTAAGATATGTTGTGTGGCAGTGTTAAAACATACCTGCAAATTATTTGTCACTCCTCTTATGAGTAGGTGGTATCTATGTCCCCTACCCATGAACCTGGGACGGTTTGTAGATCATCCTTTCAAATAACAGAGCTTCTAGACTCTAAGGACATTGCCCCTCAGCAGCTTCATAGAGAGTCAAAGATAGAGAGGGGTCTTACCTAAAGACCTTTTATGATTTTTGTCTAATGAAGGGAAGTCCAATAAGATTCATAAAAACTGATAAAATTTTCAAGAGAATTATACTGGCAGAAGCAATACCATCTCAAGCTGAAAGAGACAGAGGCAACACGAAATGAAGAATTTTAGATCCACAACCTTCTGGGAAAGGAGCAGGATGAGAAAGCCACCTACCTAGCTGCAATCATGGCTGTTCAATATGGAAAAGGAAAGATGAATAGAAGCCCAGATGGGGGAGCCAAGAATCTTGGGGAACAGTTTCTGAAGAATAGTGCTGGGCCCTAATCAAGAATTAGTGACACGTGCCCCACTGGATTTCAAATTTCTGTGGACTAGTGACTGATATGTGCCTCCCATGCCTTCCTTTTTTTGAATAGGAGTGTCTATTGTATTTATTCCATCCCTTGATCTCATTAGTCCTCAGGTCTTAGATACTTGGGCAGAGTCACAAGGTGTGAGTCACACCTGGACCTTGACAGAGATGATGACATCCTGAACCTCAAGCCTGAGCCTGATGCTGTACTATCGAGTCTTTGAGAAATCTTGATAAGAGGGAGGGTATTTTGCATGTGGAAGGAATGCAAACAAGACTGTGGTAATTTCAAAACATGTCTTTAATTCCTTTGGCAGTCCTCTCATGAAGGGATGGAGTCTGTATCCTGCCCCCTTGAATTTGGGTCAACCTTGGTGATTCACTTGTAACCAAAAGAATGCAGTGGACATGACGCTGCGTAACTTTCAAGATCGCATCAGAGAAAGCTACAAGCTGCTACCTGGTATTTTTGGGACATTAGCTCTGGGAGAAACCAGAGCCGTGTAAGAAGTCTGATTACCCTGGGGAATGCTATGCTGGAGAGGCTGGGTATAGGTGCCCTGGTTGACAGCCAGGCCAAGTTTCCGCCTGTCGGCCAGCACCAACTGCCTGTCCCATGCATCATCCATCCTGGAGGACAAGCCCAGTCAAACCACTGGGTGACTGCCGTGCCCACCGAGGTCTGAATGCAATCCGTGACAGACTACAAGTAAGGACTTCCCAGACCTTTTCAATTCATTACCCAAAACACTGTGAGCAAAAGAAAATGACTGGTTTAAGCTGCTATGTTTTAAGATACTTTGTTATGCACCAATAGTGACTGGGCCAGGTTGCTACCTAGTCTTCATAAATATCCTTTAAATTACTATAGCTGCTTTCTGGATTTCTTCATCTTCTCCAATATAGGTAATAAAAATAATAACCTTCCTCATCTTCCTTCTTTTGGATTACTTCCTTAGAATAAATTTCCAAAAGGAGAATAATCAGGTAAAAGAGTATGAACATTTTCATAATTTCTAATCCATGCTGTCAAATTAGTTTCCTGAAAGATAGGACCAATGTGTCACCAGCAACTCATGATGTAGCAGTTTTGTTGCAACTTCACCAGCTTTAGGTATTGTAATTTTAAAGCAAATTTAAAAGCATCACAAATTCAAAAGCTGCTCTTGCGTATTTACTGCGAAATTCCATTACCCTAATCCTAGGAGGGGAATTCTCACTAGTTGTAGTGGTAGAATCCTCTCTCACTTAGTCTAACTCAGCTCTTTATTATCTTGTTGGCGCTTTTCTCTTTTTTTCCAACAAAATTCTTCTGTTGTATTCCCTTCTTGAAAGTTAACCAAGGAGAAAGAACATTCATAGCCTGGGCTATATCTGCTCTTCTACACTGCTTACATGTCTCTCAAAAATATTAATAGTCCTGAATTGCACTGACGTTCTGGTCCACCTCCAGGCTGACACCAAGTTACCATTTATTGAGAGTTTACCATGAATCATGCATATATTTATTTCATTCATTCTGTCAACCACCTTGCAAGGCAGATTTTGTCCCCCCTTTTCAGATGAAAATACTAGGTGTCAGAGACATTAAGTAACTTGCCAAGGTCCCATAATTTGTGAATTATAGGGACAGAATTTGAACCCATGCTTCCGGCCACTCCACTGCTTCAGCTGGACTGCTGATCTATTGGGTGCTTCCTTCCTCTCACCCGGATTCCTGGGAGGAAACTAGAGAGCGGTGGAAAATTCCCGTTGGCTCCCTTCAAATATTGTCTGCTTTCTCTAAACACTGGCTTGATCCGTATTTTTGAACCGCCCCAATTTAAAAGCCAATGTTCAGGTCATGACTCTGTCTATATCTCCACATGACAATAGCATTAAAACGTGTCTTGGTGTATATTTGTTAGAAATTATTTGGAGGCAATATGCCTATTTAAATATATGAATATCTTTTCTGAAAAATTTATTTGTGAGTCTAAGAAATATTTATACTTAAAAAGGGAAGAAAAAAATATTTTAACTTATACTTTTCCCTAGTCCTTTATCTTTCTCCTTCCTCACGATAAACATTCATTTGAAAAATCAAAGCCAAAAAAAAAAGAAAAAAAGAAAAGAAAGAATCCTTTGAGAGATTGAGGAGTGAGCTATAAACATGACATTGCATCTCTGGAATGGGGACTCCATGAAAGCAAGGACTTTGCTTTGCTCACTGCTGTGTCCCAGAACTTTAACAGCACCTGGGGCACAGTAGGTGCTCATATCTGCGGGATGAATGAATGAGCTACCTGGGTTCCTGCCCAATGGTGCTCTGGTCTCTGCAGCTGAGACACTTTATCCTGCAACTTCAGGCTCGGCATCTGTCATGGAACCAATCCTAGACCCTTGATACTCAAAACCTGATGGCTGGGCCAGCACCTGGAAACTTGTCCAAAAATGCAGAGAATCTCAGGCCCCACCCCAGACCTACTAGCGTCTGCATATTAACAAGATCCCCAACTGACTTGTGCCCACATTAAAGTTTGCAAACACCTGTCTCAAAGTGTGGTCCCTGGCCTGGCCTCATCAGTATGATCTAGGAACCTGTTATAACATCTTCTAAATCGGAGACTCTGGGAGCAGAATCCAGCAATAAGCGCTTGTAGCCTCTGGGTAATTCTGATACATGCTGCTGTTTGAAAACCACTTTTCCCAGGCTCGGCTTTACCAACTTTGCTTTTACATTCCAAATTTGGATAGCTCCGAAAGTTCTTCTTTGTCTTTTCTATGTAGTATATAACATATTCCATTCCAAACACAATGTATAATCTCATTCTTCTGACCCAACCCTTAGAGCTTAGATATAGAATTCTAGACATGAGTTTCAGACATAGGAATAGATCGTGTCATGACTATTGAGGGCCACAGCTATTCCCGGCACAAAGATGCTCAGCAGAAGGGATATGAGAAAGCCGAAATCCAGCCCGTGCTCCAGGCCCCAGGCAATTCACCTTCAGAGCTATATCTGCCCAGTGTGTACCGTTTTCTAATTGACCCAAAGGTGCTGGACGAGCTGGCTGTGGTCCTGAGTCTTACCCCTGTGGCTTGCGGACCGTCGTTAAATGGCTGTGAACAGTACGGCACTGCCGTCCAAGATCAACGCAGTGTGCACAGTTCTAACATTTTCTCTGCTGTGTCCATCCATCCACCTTGACTACAGCTCATTGATTATTCTCCTCTGCTCTAACTGGCAGTCGTACAGCTGTTTGCTCTTCTGTCTCCCACTCTTTCCTCCAGGTTCACTGTTAGCCTCTCGCTTGTCAGCTGTTTGATCTGTTCTCTAAGGTTTTATTCAGGTATCTTCTTCTATTTCTCAGAGCTCTTACTTGTGGTTCTGCAAATTCTTTAAAAATTCATAAACACCCATAAGCAAATAAATGCAAAAAACATACACAGTTCTTTTATAGATAGGGTTTGTACTGTATTATTTTCAAAATAGAAAATGCATATTTGCTATTATGGGATTCAATTTGAGAAAGAATTGCTAAGTTTAATTTTTAAAAGAGTAAGTGAACAAAACTTTATATATATAAAAATACATAAAATATATTTTTTATATATATAAAGTTCTGTTCGCATAGATAATTCTTACAGCTATCACCTGCCTGTCACTCGTCAGTGCCAGTATTTATAAATTAACAGCTTTGGTCTTCATAATTGCACATTTTTTGACTGAAATTATGAAGTGAAAATCCATTTCTAGTTGACCTTGTGGAAAATATATTTAAGTGTCTCATATAGAGCAATATGGAAGTAAAATGTGTCTACTCGTAGCTTTGCCCATTGATCCTAGATCTGTCCCTGGAGACAGAAAGAACAAATTTTAGCCTTCTTCCATCTGTCGGTCCTGCAGGATTTTGAAATAGTTATCTTACCTTCCTTTCTCTATTTCCATGCTCTTATTTTCTTCTCTACAAGCTAAATGTTCCTTCTAGTGTTCCTCACATGGTAGTTTAAGTCAATTTGCCATCTTGATTTTTCTCTTCTGTGTTCTTATTAGTCTCTAACATGTAAAATGTGTGATGTCTAAAATGAAGACATAACTTTGAGTGCTCTGAGAAGGATGAAACAGAGAAGGACTATCACCTCCCTTGTTTAAGATAACATACCTCTGCTAATGCTGCACACAGATTGCTTACTTACCAGCCACATTCTGTTCCTGGCCAATCCCAAACAAAACTCAAAATTGTTGTCATACATGATGTTGATAAGCAAGCCAATTGCTACTCAGCACACCTTCAAATGGTTCTTTCTACCACAGCCTTCTAGAAATATTCCCTCAGCCTCCTGCCCCTCCAGGAAAGACTCAGCCAATTCTCACCTTGTTGTGTTCCTAGGCCCTGTCCCAATCCTGTTTCATAAAAGCCTGGGACAGCCTTTATAACTACTGCTGGCTGTTTATTCACCAGCAACAAAAAAAAAGTGCTGTCTATCAGGAAATCTGGTGACAATGATTTGTTATTATTACTGCTATTCCCAGCCCAGATGGTTCTCCAGATGAAATGGATAAAAATTGGATCCTCTTTATGGCTGGTGACAGGTGCAGACTTGGCCCCTCCAGTGGGATTTCATCAGGCACACAACACACTGCCGGCACAGGAGCATCCCGCAGGCACGCGCGTGTTGTAGCAATCCCAAAAACTGTCAAGTGAATAATTGGCCTCTTATCTGGAGTCTTTAGAAGATTCCCTTCTGCACACCCTTTGAAAAGCTGTATCGGTCAGGTTCTTTGTTTGCAAGCAACAGAAACAGGCTAACTTGAGAAGGAAACGTATTTATTGGATGGACATAGGGGTCCTTCTAGAATTGACGAAAGGCCAGAGAACCTGGCTTTGTATATGATGAGAACTGGAGGAGCCCTAGAAGTGTGGATAGCATGAAATAATTTATATTCCTGTCAGCCTGCTGCCAAAATGAATGAAGTACAACCTTTTATTTTCTGTTTTTGTATCATTCCCATAAAGATTTAAAATTTGGGACAAGAGAGTTTGATGGCTTAGCTTTGTCTTAGGTGTATTTCCTGGCTAGAAAAGGATGGGGTTTCTGGTTGGCAATCTCAGCATAGCAGCATTCAGTAGAGTGATAATGACAAAATTATATTGAAGAGGCGAAACTTACAGAAAGGTAGAGAAAGGAACTCAGCAAATTCTTTCCCCAAGAAAACAACTATAAAACTGGAAAAAATTGTCAGAAACAACAACTTTGGGACAATGAAAATTGACCAAAGACATGCAAAAAATTCAGAAGTGTTTATTCAAGTAAACCTACTGACATTTGGCTGAGGACCGTGGACTCTGTGATGTTTAAGCCTGGGTCTCCTCCCATCATCCCCTCAGTTCCATCAGTGCAGTAGGTCTGCTAGACGAGGGTATGCTGTGAAAACTAATAGCTTTTCAGCTGGAGGGGACTGATTTCATTTGGACTAGAGCATGGAAAAAGTCCTATGTCCCCAGATATCATGGGAAACAGTAATTGATTCACAATAGTGACTGCATTAGCTAACAAATGGGAAAGGCCAATGTTGCAGTTAGTCTGAAGTTGTGGTATTGGTTGGGACAAGCCTTAGACTGAAAGCATAGCCAGAAAATTTAAAGGTATCTCTAAGAAACTTTACAGCCTACGGGGCCTTGTTAAACTCCAACATATCCCTAGCAGTCTGAAAGGCTGTGATTATGTGCGAGGCTCAGTGCAAGCTCAGAAAAGACTGAAAAGGACTCTAGCTATCTAAATACTCCTAGATGAATGTGAGATCCTGTACACATGCAGAGAAGACAGAGATGTTCAGTAGAAAGTAAGAGCAATGACAGAATTGTAAACTGTCTAAACTTTAAATGTGTTCCACAATCCATGTAGTGATTGATAAGCAAAGACCAGAGGCCTTACTGGCTCAACAGGTTTGAACACAGACTCTGATAAATTAGTAAACTATGCTGAACCAAGGGTTAACAGTAGGAAGAAAAACTGAGAAATAAAAACTAGAACAAAACAAAATTTGCAGAGACATCAGCAGCCACATACTATGGTAGAGAGAATTGACAGAATAAGTCCAGGCAAGTCAATACAAAAACAGAAAAAATAGAAGTAACAACTCCTAGAGAGGGGGTGAGAATTCAGAGTTGCTAAAATATATTATTTAAAATGTCTAGTTTCTAATTAAATTTATAATACATTCAAAGAAACAAGAAAGTGGGAAGAGCTCAGGGGAAAAGTCAATAGAAACTGTCTCTGAGAAGACCTCTAATATGTTGGACTTAGCAGAAAAAAAAGTCAAAGCAGCTAATAAAAATATGTTCAAAAACTAGAGGAAATTATATTGTAAAAGTTAAGGCAGAGTTAGATGACAATGACTCATCAACTAGACAATATCAATACACAGATAGAAATTATATTTTAAAAAGAACCAAATGGAAAATCTGGAATTGAAAAGTAAAGTAAGGAAAATGGAAACTTCACTAGATGGGCTCAAAATCAGATTAGAGGTGGCATAATGAAGAATCAGTGAACTCGAAGATAAATCAATAACAATTATCCAATCTGAATAACAGGAAAAAAAATGAAGACAATTGAACAGAGACTCAAAGAGCTGTGGGACGCCATCAAGTATGCCAATATACATGTCATGGAAATTCTAGGAGAGATGTGAAAGAAAGGGCATAAAACTATTTGAAGAAATAATTGCCAAAAATTTTCCAAATTTGATGAAAAACATTAATCTACATATTTAATAAGCTTCATGAACTCCAATTAGAATAAATACAGATGTAAATCTATTGGATGTATACATGATATGCAAACTGTTGAAAACTAAAAACAATCCTGAAAGCAAAAAATAAATAAATAAATAAAGACTCATCATGTATGGGGTACAACAATACAGTTAACAGCTGACTCCTTATCAGAAACAATGGAAGTCAGAGGCAATGGGAAGACATACCAAAGATACTGGCGGGGAGCGGTGGGGAGTCTGACCACAAGGAATTAAATTAGATATCCTCAACTGAGAAAATTGGGAAATCCACAACTAGTTGAAAATTTAAAAACCCACTTCAAAATAACCAATGAGTCAAAGAAAAAATCACAAGGGAAGTTGAAAACTATTTTTACATGAATGAAAATGAAAACACAACATATCAAAAATTTATGGAGTACAACTAAAACAGTGCTACCAGGAAAATTCATAACTTTAAATGTTCTGTTAGAAAAAAAGAAAAATCTCAAATCAATTATCTTAAGCTTCCATCTTAAGAACTAAAATGAAGAAGCAAACTAAACTCAAAGCAAGCATAGAAAGGAAATAATAAAAATCATAGTGGAAATCAATGATATAGAAAACAAAAATAATACTGAAAAATCAATGAAACCAAAAATTGGTTCTTTGAAAAAAAATGGACAGAATTGGCAAATTGTTAGCTACACCATCCAAGGTGGGATTGGGGAGAGAAGGCACGTATGACAAAAATCATGACTGACAGAGGGGATATCACTACCTAGCATGCAGAAATTAAAAGAATTACAAGGTATCAGTATGAACAATGTTATGGCAATAAATTGGATTACTTAAATGAAATCAACAAATTCCTAAAAGGACAAAAGTTATCAAATTGGACTCAAGAAAAAAATTTTAAATGTGAGTAGACCTATAACAAAAGGAGAAGTTGAATTAGGGATTTAAAATATTCCCACAAAGAAAACCTTGGAGCCAGATGGCTTTATTGGTTAATTCTTTCAAATATTTAAATAATAAGTAATTCTAATTCTTCAGAAAATATAAGGAGTGGAAACACTTTCCAAATCAGTTTATGAAGCCAGCATTGCCCTGATGCCACACAAACAAAGACATTATGAGGAAATGAAGCTACAGACTAATATCCCCATGAATATAGACACGAAACTCCTCAATAAAATATTAGTAAAATGAAGCCAGAAACATATAACAAGAATTATGCACCATAACCAAGTGGGATTTATCTCAGTATTGCAAGATTGGTTTAACATCTGAACATTAATTAATGTAATGTGCCATACTAATAGAATAAAGGACAAAAGCCACATGATTATCTCAATAGATGCAGAAAAAGCATTTAACAAAATTCGGCACTCATTCAAGTAAAATATTTTCAACAAACTAGGAATAGAAAGAAAATTTTTCAATTTGATAAAGGGCATCTGTGAAAAACTCACTGCTAATATCATACTTAATGGTGAAAGACTTAATGTTCTCCCCTCAAGATCAGGAACAAAGCAGGGATGTCCTCTCTTCCCATTTTCTATTAATATTTCACATTGTGGCTAGAGGTTCTAGCTAGTGAAATAAGGTGAAAACTTTTCACTGAAGCATTCAGATTAGAAAGGAAGAAGTAAAGTGATCTTTATTTAAAGATTAAATGATTGTACATGGAGAAAATCCTAAGGAATCCACCCCAATTTTTTTAAACTACTGGGATTAATATATGAGAGCAGCAGGTGACAGGACACGAGACCATCTTCCAAAAATCAACCGTATTTCTCATAGTAACAACTAACAATCCACAAAATGGAATTAAGAAAACAGCCTTATTCACAAAGGCATCAAAAAGGATAAAGTATTTAGAAATAACTTTACCAACAAAGTGTAAGACTTGTGTGCTGAAAATTACAAAACATTGCCGAGAGAAATTGAGGAAGATCTTAATACATGGAGAGACATTCTGTGTTCACAGATTGGAAGATCCAACATTGCTAAGGAGTCAAATATCTCCATCTTAATCTGTAGATTCAACACAATCCCTATGAAAATTCCAGATTTTTTTTCAGAAATTGACAAGCTGATTTATATGAGAAGGCAAAGTTCCCAAAATAGCCAAAACAATTTCAGAAAAAAAGAATAAGGTAGGAGAACTTTCACGTCATCAAAATTTACTATAATTTCCTTCCTCTTCTCCTTCTAGCTGGTGGCCCCAGAGCCCTAAGTCTCTGCGTGGTCTCATCCCGTAAGGGTCTCCTCTCTCATGCCGCCCCGTCTAAACACCATCCAACACAGCTTGTTATGTGTTACTGCCTCTCGTGGTCATAACTTTTCCCTTTATCAGCCCCCAAATCCTTTGAAACTCCGGCAATATCACAACCCAAATGAAGCTTAAAACCATTATGAGAAGAGAAAGAAGCCAGACACAAAAGATTACACAATGCGTGATTTCATTTGTATGAAGTATTCAGAAAAGGTAAGTATGTAGAGATAGAAAATAGATTACTATTTGCTTGAGGATGTGTGTGTGAGTGGGGACTGGCTTCAGAGAGGCATTAGAGATTTTCTCGGGATGATGGAAATGCTGGATTGCGGTGATGGTTACCCTATAAATTTCCTAAAAATCATTGAATTCTACATTGAAAACAGGTAAAATTTGTGGTTTATAAATTATATCTCATTAGGTGGTTTGGAAATTATACTGGAGTGCTGATTCCAAAAGAAAGAAAAATTAATGTTGGATATCAAAATACAGCAAATGCACAAAGCAACTTGTTCCTTAAACTATTGTCAGTACTTGCTGTGATGGTGGGAAGTGTGTATAGAGTCATGACTATAGACGGCAACTGTGCTATCATTTTCATTTGCTTATCAATGTAAGTTTCAGTTCTCTGCCTTTTGGGCACGTAGTATGATTGCACTTTCTGGGTCCTTGTAGCTGATGGAACCATGTAAGTAGTTCTGCCCAATCAGTTGTGGGTCACTTCTGTACCGAGCGTTTGCTGGTGAAATGAGCTCTAGAGTATTCCTCTTGACCACTGGCTCTGCTCCATACAACTAAAACTCTTACAGCCCCTGGCCAACCTGCGATGGACAAGTAATGTGGGTAAAAACAAACATTTGCTATGTTAATACCCCCAAGATTTGGAGCATGTTTGTCACCGCAGCATAATTTAGTCTATCGTAACTGTTACAAGGCAACCAAATTGGAACCCAGTATTTTTTGGTCTGAATCTGAGTACTATCAATTGCCACTAATGATTGCAGCACCATTTATTAATCAACTGCTATGTACCATGTGCTCCACAAGGTACCTGACATCTTCCTAACTCTCAAAGCATCACTTCCAAGTAGAAATTACTCTTCTCATTTTACCTAAGTAAAAACGGATTCAGCAAGTCTGAGCAACCTGAATAAGGGGAGATATGCCTATTAGTTGCATCTTAGTCCATTTTGCATTGCTGTGAAGGAACACCAAAGGCTGGGAAATTTATAAAGAAAAGAGGTTTATTTGGCTCATAGTTCTGCAGGCTGCACAAGAAGCATGGTGCCAGCTTCTGCATCTGGTGAAGACCTCAGACTGCTTCCTCTCATGATGGAAAGGGAAGCGGAGCTGGCGTGTGCAGAGATCACATGGTGAGAAAGAGAAAGCAAGAGAGAAGGGAGGTGTCAGGCTCTTTTTGACAACCAGCTGTCGCTGGGAACTAAGAAGGTGAGAGCTTGCTCACCATCATCACCACCCCACCTCACCAGGGAGGGCATTAATCGCTTCATAAGGGATCTTGCCCCATGATCCAAACACCTCCCACTAGTCCTCCAACACTAGGGGTCAAATTTCAACATGAGGTTTAGAGGGTCAAATATCCAAAGTGTAGCAAGTTGCTAACACAAAACTCACTTCCTCATTTATTCAACAGGTGTCTGTTGTTGCCTATTGCCTGCTAACCCCATTTTCTGGGCACTAGGACCATGATGGTGAGCAAGACCATCACAGTCCCTCTTCTTCAGGGTTTAGGGGCTTCAGAGTCACCCACATGCCTCGCTGTACCCCTAGAGATTGAGTCAGTTGCTTGAGGAGAAGCCCCTGGCATGAGTGGTTTTGAAACTCCTCCAGACAATTCCGCTGAGCATCCAGGGTGTGAACCGCTGGCTGCAAGTCCAGTAGGCCCAGCCCTTTGGGCTCTAAAACCCTAATATCCAATCTCATTACACAGCCTCTCGCTTCTGCAGAGGCGAGGTTGAATGGGGCCAGGTTTAATGGGGCCAAAGCCATCAGCTCGGGCCACCCCCTCATTTGCTCTCATCAGCCTCGCCATGAGCCTCTGTTCCCTCGACCACATCTCTTTCTCTCTTCACCTGCCAGGGAGTCTGTTACAACAGATGTCTGAGCTGGACAGACCTTAATCAAAAAGATCAGTGGTTTCCTTGTATGTTTAAGCTCTTAATTCCTCTTTGTTTTAAAGCAAATTCTTATAAAAGCACAATACATAAGGCAGATATTAGTAGAGACCCGAATGAAATTAGGCGCAGGGTCCAGGAATTGTCTTTGCCCTCTTTTTGCTCCTCACCTGGGCAATTTTCTCTGGAATTCCTAGGGCTCAGCCATAGCCCCACTCCCTCCTCCTGTAGGCAGAGCAACCGAAGCCTAGGAGGAGGAGGGACTTCCCTAAGGTTTCACAGCTTTCTTAGCGGCAGACACTGAGGCATCTCCTCACTCCCTGTAGAGCACCTGGAGCCTCCCAGACCATGTTCCTCTTAGCACCAGTGTTGCTCTAGAATCTGAAAATATTCAACTAAAGAATAGCAGAGTTGATCAGAAAAGGTCTCCTGGAGGAGGGAGCGGCTGAGCTGACACCTGAAGGATGAGTTGGTGCTAGGCAGTCCGAGAGAGGTGGGTGGTATTTCAGCTTGAGGGAGCTGCCTGTGCAAAGGTCCTGCGGTGAGGGAGGCAGTAATTATTCCAGCAGCTTGCAAGTCTGCCTAAGTGATAAGAGATGAGGCAAAATCCATCCAGGAGCCAGATCTTGAGTGATACTGAACGTCATGCTAAAGAGTTTTGATTGGGGTTTGTCCTAAAGGCAATGAGAGTGAGCTGGGAGAATCTTATATTATAGTGTGTCACTCTGGCTGTGGTGAGGAGAATGGCTTACGTTGGCCAAGACTTGATGCAGGGAGCCCAGGTAAGCTGTTGTGATAACACGTGAGGGGAGGCTGGCCCCAAGGTAGTGCAGCGTGGACAGACCCAGTAAAGAGGTAATATTGGCCGGGCCTGATGAGCAACCAAGTTGGGGGGATGAGAGAAAGGAAAGCACTAGAAAGGACAGCAAGGTTTCTCCCTTGGGCATTTGGGTGGGTGGTGACACCGTTCTCTGAGACAAGGAGCAGAGGAGCAGAGGAGCAGAGAGCAGGACTGGGGAAGGTATAAGGCCAATCTGTCAACCAGGTGTATTTGTCTATAAATGTCAGGAAATCCAACCCCAAATGCCTGAAACATTAAGCGTACATACCATCTCATATTTATTTTATTTACATTTATTTAAAGAAGTTGAGAGGCAGGGGCGTTTTGAGCCGGTTAATTTCAGGAGCCCAACAAACTCATCAAAGATTCAGGCTTTTCCAACGCTGTGCTGTCACCCTCAGTGTGTCTGTGGGCACCCCTCACGGTAGCAGGATGGCACATCAGCACAAGGCGTGACACTTTCACACACCGAATTAACTTCCTAGGGCTATCCTAACAAAGTGCCACAAACTGGGTGGCTTCAGACAATAGAAATTTATTGTCTCACAATTCTGAAGGCCAGATGTCGGAAATCAAGGTGTTGGCAGGGTTGGTTCCTCCTAAAGGCTCTGACGGGGAAACTGTTCCGTGTCTTTTTCTTAGCTTCTGGTGTTGCACAACCCTTGGCTTGCAGCTACATAAATCTAATCTCTTCTTCCATCGTCACATGGCGTGGTCTCTGCGTCTGTCTTGTAAGGGTACCATGTTGTATTGAGGGCCCACTCTGGTCCAGTATAACCTCATCTTGACTAATTACATTTGCAATGAAGCCATTCCCAAATAAAGTTACATTCTGCGAGACCAGGGGTTAAGATTTCAACATATCTTTTGGGGAACATGATTTAGCCCCTGAGACACACTGAGTCAGAAAAGGGATATGACGGGGCCCAGGGTGTGTCAACTTGACTGGGCCACAGGGTGCCCAGGCATTAAGTCTAACATTTTTGTGGGTGTTTCTGTAAAGACATTTTTAGATGAGAGTAACACATTGGAATCGGTAGACTGAATAGAGCAGATGCCCCTCCCCCACTCGGGTGGGCCTCATACAATCAGTTGAAGGCCAGAATAGAACACAAAGACTGACCCTCCGTTGAGTCGGCACTGAGTCTCCACTGAGAGAGCCTGATTGCCTTCAAACTGCGACATCAGCTTCTGTCCTGCCTTTGAACTCAAACTGAAACATTGGCTTTTCCTGGATCTAGAGCCTGTTGGCCTTTGGACTAGAACCTGTACCATCAGCTCTCCTGATTCTGAGGCCTTCACACTCAGATCGGAACTAAGCCATTGGCTCTCCTGGGTCTCCAGTTTGCTGACTCGGCCTATAGATGTTGGAACTTGCCAGCCTGCATAATATATCATAGCCTGAGCCGTATAACAAATTGGTGTCTTTCTCTCTCCCCCGCCACGTATATACATATATATCTTATTGGTTTTGTTTCTCTGGCGAACCTAACACAGGGGGACTAGCTCTTCTTGGAATCTCTCTGTAAAATTTCATTATTATTATTGTTGTTTTTTGAGATGGTATCTTGCCATGTTGCCCCCAGCTGGTCTCAAACTCCTGGGCTCAGGTGATCCTCCTGCCTCAGCCTGCTGAGTAGCCAAGACTACAAGTGCACGCCACTGCATCCAACTTTCTCTTTTAGAGCTAAGAAACCTTACCCAGAAGCTCTATTCTCATTGGCCAAATTTGGGGGATGATTTCCTTAGACCAACCTGAATTTATCGAAGTGAGTTGGGGCAGATGTGGACACTGGAACAAAATTAGGACCCCACCAGCACGGATGAAGGAGGAAAGTCTTGTCAGCGCCAGTCGCAGCAGAGGTGGGAGGAGTTTAGGGCCAAGCGAGCCTAGGTCAGGACCCAGACAGACAGGTGCCTGCAGACAGGAGTCTGAGGCTACCGAACCCAGGTCGAGGATCTAGTCCAGCAAGGCATTTCCTAGTGTTTCTTATTGGGACCAGAACTTATTCCAGCAAATGAGTCTGTGGGGATCTCTAAGTGTCTGGAAACGGGAGGTGCTCAAGGCAGATCCTGTCATCCAATCTTAACAGGAATAAATATTTCCCTGGCTACGGAAATGTAGGGATTCCTGGATTTTGCCCACTTGTGTCATTCTCACGACTCATTCTTATCCTTCAAATGAACCCAAAGACGCTGTTGCTCTTCAGAGAGTCCTCTAAGCGGCAGGTGTGTTATCTGTCCCTGAGAAGTTGGCTGAGAACATCGGTTATCACGGAAAAGAAGTCCATCTCCACGTGCGGGAAGTTGGAAAGTATCGCAGATACATGACCCCTTCTCACAAGGAGCCGGTACTCTGTTCCAGACCCCGAGACATGAGGCTCTAATTAATATTGCTCCTCTCTGCAAGGAGAGCTTCCTAACTGCCAGGCGGGGTGCTGACGACCTGACGTGTACTCTGTCATCTACCTCCCACAACGAAATGAGTAGACAGCTGTTCCCATTTTGCAGGTGAGAAAACGAAAGCTCCAAAACACTGCCTAGCTTGTTCGAGTTTCCATGAATGGTGGAGTTGGGAATCACGCTCAGCTCTGTCTGACACCAAAGTCCGTGTCCTTGCTCGTGGTACATGGAAAGCATGATATCTATTGGAGTTTGAGGAAGAGAGAAATGTTTGTGGATGGGATGAGAGTAAACAGTGAAGGTTTCCTGGAAGGAGAGTAGTTTAAGGAAGCTCACCTTGAACGATGAGTAGAATTTATTATAAGCTCTCCTTACTCCTCGGTGTGAGGCAGTAGACACAGTAGGAGCAATGGATCTTCCAAGGGCATGCCACAAGTCACTGGCCAAGCCTGGCCTGTCACTCAAAGTTCCGAATTCCCAGTTCACTGAACTCAGCGGTTAAAGCCGCTGTGGCATGGCTTTGTTAAAATAAGTCTAGCATCAAACACCTACCTGCAATGTTTCCTCTTCCACTTTCCCCACGCTGTCCCCTGTCCCCTCCGCAAACAACCTTCTTATTACCCCTCCCACCAATCCATAAACTGTCCTGGGAAATGCCAGGATCTGAACATCACATTGGCCGTGGGGGAGTCGGTCAGCTTCTTTGCCTTCTGGCTGTTCTAAACAAACAAAGGGCAGTGCATAAGTTATTAGTAAATACCAAGGCTTAGTTTATTGTATAAAACTTCAATCCAACAAATAAATGAGCCATCAAGTTTGAATTTATGTAGCATTCAAAACACATTAAAGCCATTTGACCATGACAAAGGCCTTTCCTGCTTTGAATGATGAAGCCAGTGCTGCAAATACCCTTCGGATGAGACATTAACTGAGGTCCTTTCAGTTTGTCTCTGGGGACTGTCAAGGTGGAAGGTAAAGGTTCTGGTACTCTTTCTAAAGAATTCTTTTGGGAAAGTCCCTTCCTGGCTAAACGTCTGCTTTCTCTCTTTTAAAAAAAAATGGAGTGTGGAGGGGGTTTAAACCTATAACAGTCAGAACTATTGCAGTCATTCAGCAAGGGGCCATCTAGCTGACCACACTGTGTCCTTATTTCCCTTAAGATATCCCGGAGAGACATCAGGGAACACGTGGTTCTCACTAAAGGAGGCTAGTCGCTTATTCTATGAGGTTCTGGCTGCCGTTGTGGCCTGTCTCTGAGCAGTTTCTCCATCTGCAAATTGGTTATAATAATACCTCAAAGTGGGTGATGAGCAATGAATGAGATAATATAGGAAAAAGCATTTTATAAATTGCAAAGCCCTGTTCAAATAAAAGGTGTCATTATTAATAATACATAAAGATAATAGTTCAGCCCCACCTTCTCACTCCATTTTAGCTTTTCTTTCTTTTGCTAAAGGCAATGGAAAGTTTCTCATTTCTGCTGCTATTTCTGCTTTTGCAAGGAGCTCTGAGAGCTCCCGGTGCTATTAATGATTGCAGGTGGGGCTCAGGGTTTGAGTCATGGGAGACGAGCAGCCACATAAACAGGCAATTTTTAGACAGGCATCCCCTGGAGACGTAGAGAGCCTAGGAGAAGTTACGTTTGTAACTTCCCAATGTCCCCCTAATCCACACCCAAATGAAGACCAAAGGCAACTTTAGAAATATCCTCTCCAAAAAACATCCCCAAAAGGTAGAAGACCAATGACTACGGGTGGTAGGGGTAGGGAAGGGAATACTCATTCAACAAACAGTGACTGAGCACCCACCGTGTGCCAGCGCTGTGTTAGCTGCTGAGTTACAAAGACGAGTAAGACATAGTTCCTGCTCTCCAGGGGAGTCAGACCTAAATAAATATGCCCAGTAAAAACTCCGGCTGAACACTGTGATCAAGTATTTGTGTCTTGGTAGAGTCCGTTTGCACTAGCTTTGTTTCAGGGCTTTTGGGGTTAAGACGAATTTGTGTGCAGAAGACTTTCTGGTCATTTTTAGGGCCTCGTTCTTCTACCTGCAGAGCCCTGGGTCATTATCTCCTCAGTTTCAGCTCGGGGTGATCGATCCTGGAGGACGCACAGTAAGGACACCCCATACAAGTTCTCTGCTCGGAGAAACACTGGGTGACACGAGATATCTAAAAACAGCCAAGGGTTTGAAGAGGACAAAGAAGACACAGAGGTCAAAGAGAATAAACCCAATCTTTGGTCTCCATATTTCTGAACGTTTGTGTAAGAGTTGGAAATAATTACTGATATTTACGTAATTTTTGTGCCATATGCTCAATGTCCTTTAATCATCAAAACAGCCCTGGGAAACAAATATTCGCATTCTCATTCTACAACGTAGGAAATGGAGGCTCAGAGTAAATGTCATTTCTAAGACTCATAGCTAGTAAAGTCAGGATTCGTACTCACATCTGTAACAGCTGATTTCAAATCTGGTCTCTGAGCTGGGCACTGCCCCCAGCCCAAGCCCTTTTACCTCAGACTCCTTGTTAAAGACTTGATCTTTTGAAAAAGATGCTTTGAAGGTTAAAATTCAAACGAGAGGATGAGTATAAAGCATCTAGTACAATATCTGGGATACCTGCTAAGTGTTTGCTGCAGGCTGAATGTTTCTGTCCCTCCAAAATTCATATGTTGCAACCTAACCTCCAAACTGACGGTATTAGGATGCAGGGCCTCTGAGAAGTGCTCAGATCATGAGGTGACTAGGCTCGTGAATAAGGGATCAGTACCCTTATAAAAGGAACCCAGAGAGCTCCCTCAGCCCTTTCACCACATGAGGACACAGTGAGAAGACAGCTATCTACCAGGAAGCCGGCCCTCATCAGACACTGAATCTACTGGCACCTTGATCTTGGACTTCGCCCTCTAGAACCGTGAGAAATAGTTTCTGTTATTTATAAGCCACTTGGTCAATGGTATTCTTTTATAGCAGCCTGAGCAGACTAAGATCGTGTTGGATATATGATAGCTACTTTTCCCTTTATTATTATGATTGTGCCATGGATGGGATCTCCGAGAATAGAATCCGGCTCTAGCAGAAGTCATTGGGGGAAGCCAGACAGGTTATCAATACACTCAGGGCAGGTCCCAGGTCCTAAAGGAAAGACACAACGGGGCATGTTCCCAAGGCTGCGTACAGAAAGGAGGGCGGACTTTTGGACTAAGCAACAAGATTCCTGGAGTGTGTGTGTGTCCATTCTATTCATCCATCCCTGCATCCAAACCTTTTTAAGCACATTTCATGTACCTGGCACTGAATATAAAGTGGTAAACAGATGTAGGTCTGCTCCCATTAAGTTATAGGGACGGGGATGGAAAAAGTAAACACATGAGAAAATAAATATATCTTTGCAAATTGAAAAAAGTATTAATGAATGTAACATATAGGCTGTTATACTAGAGATCAGTTAAGGAAGAATCTATTCAGAATAGATGGTCAAGGAAGGCCTGTCTGAAGAGTTCACATTTAAAACAGACCTGAAGGATAAGAAATCAGCCAGGAGAAGAAGGCAGAAGGGCAGAGTAACTCCAGACCTGCCCCACACAGCTGCCTGGGAGGCTCCCTGGTAGCAAATCTTGGTGAAACAGCTCACTTGCAATCCCTCAACCAATGATGAAGCGAAAGCTGGCATTGACCCTTGCTGCATCATTGATTCCGAGACTGGGGCCACCTGCGTTTAAAGGTGGCCCTAGAGAGACCGCACTCTGGGGAGCTGGGATATCCAAAACAAAGACACCTGTAGGAGCTGATGAGTTACCATTCAAATTCTCCCCGATTCTCCATGAGATGCTTTGAATGAAGGGGTTGGGAGTGAATTTAAGGAACCAGTGGGGACTGGCCACCCGGTGACCTGCAGTCAGTCTGTTTTCCCAAGCCCCAAAAAGAGCAGTATTGCTATTTACATTTCAATGTAAATCAAGCCAACTTCAACTAGCGGGGCTGTGTAAACTCGTGTTTAATGTCAGGTTTATATTAATATTTGCATTAACAAGATTGATCGTTTACATAACAATGCATACGTAAAGTCTGGGCTAGGTTTGGGTTTACTCACATTTGCATAATGTTTACAGATTGATTGATTAGACAGACTGCATACATCCAAGTAAACCGCTAGTTGTTTATTTATTTTTTCTGTTAGGGCTTGGTAGCCTATGTCTTAATAAATGGCTAAACTGGACCTAAGTCCTCTATAATAACCTTCACAGAAGATTTAATAGTTCTGAAAAGTAATTTTTGCTGAAAAAGAATGAGATGAAATCACTGGCACCGGGTGGTAGGAAAGGAGGACACCGGCTTAAACTGTGCTGTGACAGAGATAAAACCCGGCCGGAGGGGGAACGGGACTCGAGACGCTTACTTTAGCCGTTGCTGGGAGTTTTTTAGAGAAGCTCAGGTTTGGCCAGGACCTTGCCGAGTCCTGGGAACTCTGCCACCTGCTTGTCAGAGACGCAAGGCGGAGGGCGTCCCTCCCTTCCTTTCCCACCCTGAGCACCTCTACCTGGCTGAAGAACGAGATGGATACTTAGCCCCCAAGCCCAGGCTGAAAAAGCCTGACAAGGGGCAGGGAGAGTAGAAGAGATTTCAGAAGAGATAGGTACTATGCAGAAAGAAATGAAAACGAACTGATTTTTAAAATGTTTATTTTGTGTGGACCTCCAAGAGTTGGAGGTTGGTGAGTCACTTCCTCAGTTCATGGCATAAGGTCTACACAGATCTCTGCAAGGCCCTGAGCTTCATTCTGCATTCCAATTCATCCCCCTACCCCCTGACAAAGGGGCACCACTCACACGTGCCCAGCAGACCTCTTTGGAGATTGCGGGAATAAACAGACACCTACCGAATGAGAAGAGAGAAAAAAGTTCTTCATTCAGAGCTTGCTATAGCAGCACACCAGTGAGCCACCACCGCTTGCATTTGGCAGAGACACAAAGGCAGTCAGAGGAGTGAGCAAACTTTATGGTGGAAAAAGGGAAGGCTTCAGGTGTGCCCCGATGGAGGTTGTTGGTGTCGGGAAGCTGCAGGCGGCTAAGCAAGGAATCCTATGTGATTGGCGAGGGGTTTGTATTTGGCTTTGTCTAGTTGGTCCTAAGTTGGAAGTGAGGACAAAAATTATGGAAGTTAGTAATCAAGGTCTGGCCATTAGGGACCAATTGATATAAAAGTTATTGTTTAGCTTCTCAGATTGTTCCTAGAGATAGCAGTCTGACTTTCAACAAGTCTGATTTACAGCAGGCTGGCTTTCTGGGCTGGCTATTGTAGATAAGGCGTTGGTTTCATGGGTACGTTGCTGCATGTTGTGAGTCCTAGTTCTATTTTTATATGTGGCCTGGCTATTTTCCATGTGTATGTTCAGTTTCTCGAGATACACGTATCTTACAAAATGTGTAGTGTTGTTTTCTGTGGGTAAGTTTTTAATTTACTAAATAGTATTGTGCCAAAGATCTCTTGATGTTCTTAACTTTTTTTCTTACTCGATACTATAAGATATGTGTAGACTGTTGTATGTACATAGTTCATGTGCCTTATGGCTGCATACGCCACACAGGGTGCACCGACCAACATGCACTGTTCACATTTCATATTGAGTCGCTACCAGTGTCCGCTACCACTAACAACCCTGGGATCAATATCCTCACATTTGTTCAATTAAAGGATGATTTACCAGAGTTCCCTGTTTGTATACACAGATAAGGAGAGCTGAGTCATAAGATATGTGTTCCTTAGTGTCAATAAGTGCCGCCAGATTGTTCTCAGAATAATTATAAAAGTTTATATTCTTTCAACAGTGCAGGAAAGTTCTTGTTGTCCCACATCTTTGTCAACACTTGGTAGTAACAGGTTTTCTATGTATGGAAAATGGGATGGTGTATAGTATCTATTTTATTGATGTTTTAATTTTCCGTGTATTTGTTTATTACAATTCAGGGTGCGCATCTCACCATATACTTATTTAAACATTCAAAATCTTCCCTTCTGTGAACTGTCTGTTCATACTTTTTTACCCGTGGTCTTCCTGCCTTTTCCTTGTTCATTTACAGAAGCTCCTTGTATATTCTAGATGTTAATCCTTTGTTAGTTTCAGAGGTTGCAAATGTTTTCTCCCAGTCTGACACCTTTCCTCCAGTCTGGTGAGCTTTGTTGAACAAAACTTCTGAATTGTAATGGAGACAAACCCATCAATTCTTTGTGCATTTTGGAGTTACTATCTTAGAAGTTCTTCCCAAGCCTTAAGAACACAAAAATAATCTCTTCCACTTCTATCAGCTTTATTGAAGGGATTTGTAACCTGGATGGCATTAACCTAGAATTCAAGGGGTCAGTGAACTTGAATGGGGAAAAAAATCACGTTTTTATCGTCACTAACCTCTTCTAGTTATTTAGTAGTTTTTTTGATTAGGAATGTGGGCAACAAACCATAGTAGCATTAACAGACTTTTGATTTCATCATCAAAATAAATTAAGTCTATTTTTACCTTACATTATAATTGTTGCCAATATCTCAAAATTGTTTATGCATACCACTATTTCAAAATTGCTATGGTTAATAGATTTGCTGCTGGAGCTTATCAGTTAATGCTTTAATAAAGAAGCATATATTTTATTTCATAATTTTTAAATTTCTACATAATTTTTTTAGTAATTCTATTTTATTTTGTACATTTAAAAACATTATTCTGAGAAGGAGTTTATAGGTTTCCTCATATTACCAAAAAGACGTGTGTTAAGAACACTGCTTTATAGCTGTACCTTTCACATTTAGGTCTTAATCCGAAATTCATCTTTGGATATGGTTTTCATCAGATTCCTGTCTCCCACCGCATGCCAGCTCCATCTGCAATGGAATCCCAGTGACTGACTTTTGGTGTCATCTGTATTACGATAACCTTTCCATTCATACCCAAGTCTGCCCCTGGGTTTCTGTTCTGTTCTATCAGTCTCTGTATGGTCCAGGCTAAAATTCTAAAACACAGAGCAGGAGGGCTGACGGAGTGGAACTGAGCATACCTGTGAAGTCTGCATTGGGAGGTTTATTTTATTTTTGTATTAGTGAAAAATCTGTGGTTTAGGATTTTGGGGTTTAGGGTGAGAAGGCCTGAGCTCCCTCACATTCCATACCAGGGATCGGCAAACTTTCTCTGTAAAGGGTCAGTTAGTAAATATTTTAGGTTTTGCAAGCCTAAACTACTCACATCTGCCCGTGCAGAATGAAAGTAGTCATAGACTATGTGGGAGCAAAGGAACATGGCTGTGTGCCAATAAAACTTTCTTTCCAGAAACAGGCTGGCTGCATTTGGTCCGCATGCCATAGTTTTCCAATGCCTATTCTGTACCACTTGAATTATTTCCTTCCCCATATAAAGTAGCAATGGTCTTTATTATGAAACTCATCAAAGAAATTATTATCTTTGCTAGAAGACCCAGATCAGTGGAGCTGGGCATTAGATGTCCTCGTGTGGTATCCCAGCACTACTTATAATAGATAATGTAACAGAAAATTATGTGATAGTAGATAACCCTAATGGCCAGTGATAAGAAAATCATTAGGAAAATTATGATGAATCCAAATAATAGAATATTATGTAGCCATTAAAAATGTTTATGGCATTTTTACTAACATATGTACATATTTATGATATAATGTTCACTTGAAAATGAGGGTAAAAATTATACATATAAGATATAAACTGTGTTTTAAAATGCACGAGGGAAGCCTAAAAAGGAAAATTCTTGGTTACAGATCTGAAATGATGGGGGATTTTTATTTTCTTCTGAATATTTGTCTGTATTTTCTATAATTCCTACAGTTGAGCTGCATGAATTTTAAAATAAAAAGCTGTATTATTTTGACATAAAAAAATGTTAAAGGCTAGCACCCGCAAAACAGTCCGAATAAATCCCTTAACGTTGAGAAGCACTGAGCAGATGGACAATTAACAAGCATATTTAGTAACATCCCAATGACTCAGACTGTGTAACAAGTCAAACCAAAGGCATTTGTAGCTTTAATCCTGGTATTGAAAAGCAAGTAATTAACAATGAACAAATATTTCAGAAAATATTTAATTTATTAACTTTGAGGACTTTTATCAGGGCCACACATGATATGCTAAGAGTTCTCCAGGGAACATCTCAATTAATCTGTTCAATAGCCCTTATAAGATAGGTGCTGCTATCATCATCATCATCCCCATTTTATGGAGGAGAAAAATGAGGTTTATACTATTTAAGAACTTGGTCCAAGCTCTGTGTATCTAGAAAGTAAGGGAGGTTGGGTACAAATGCAGGCAGGCGTGATGGCCAGCCAAGCACTGCAGAAATTGAACTCATTTGCAGTACTTTACAAATAACTATTAGAAGCTTGGGGCTTCTATCAGTCGAGGTTCTAGTTTCAAGTGGTTATTAATTATTCACAGAAGTGGTTCCTGACAGGATCTCTATTTGCCGAAACTCGGTTTAGCTCTCTTCATATTCTCGTCTCTGGAAAGGCTGCATTTCTTTAAAAATGCTCTCCAGGCAGGCCTCTCACTAGCTCATACAGGAAACCCTCCTGCCTTCCTCTCGGCTTGCGCCTTTGCACCCCTTCTGATTCAGAATTTCCGAGCTTGTATTTTCCAGCAATGGCTGCAATGGTTGCTATGGGAGGGCTTTGACCTTGGAGGGCTTCCTCAGGAAGCCACTGCTTGTCCTAAGGCACCACACTCCTCCTCACTTACACTTCAGCCATGTCGCTGTCTCCTGTCTTGCTCCAGAGTGCCCCCGGCTGGCGGGTTTGCTCGCACCTCAGGGCATTTGCATTTGCAATTCCCTCAGCCTGCCATAGCTGTCCCCAGATCTTCCAGTGGCTGACTCCTCATCATTCGGGTCTCAGCTCTAATGTTGTCGCCGAGAGGGGCCCACCATGGTACCCACATCAAATACCCCCCGATCCCTGGGCCCATCCCACTCTTGTGGTTTGATGAATATTTTTCTTTATATCACTGCACCCATCTGTAACCATCTCGTTAATTTTTAAATACTTGTTGTTTGTGCCCCACCCCATTAGAATATTAGTTCTTTGTGGACATAAACCCAATTTGTGTTCCTTGCTACATTCCCTGTTTCTGGTACCTAGGAGGGCCTCAGTGAAGATTTGTTGAATAAATGATCGAATTTAGTTTTCCCAACAACCCATAAAGCAGATTCTGCTCTATAGCTGAGGGAACTCAGGCTCAGAGAAATTAACACAATTTGCCCAAGTCACACAGCTAAAAACTAGGGTTAGCAGGGATGTGAACTCAGGTTTGTCTCTCTCCTATTAGTTCAGTGATCTCCTATTCAGCCCATTGGTGACGGAGGGATTCTCTCCCTGTGGCTATGGACGGCCAAACACAAAACACCTGACACTGGACAAATGCAGTCAACAGCAGTTTATTGGCCGCATACATTCACATCTCAAAGGGAGGAGTCACTGCGCCATGCAGGGTCACACAGGGGCTGCACTCAGGAAAAGAGTGAACCTCAAGGGGCTATGGGAGGCCGGCTTTGCAGTATCAAGAGGGTGAGATGCCCCTGGTTCCCACGAGAGGATAGGATTGGCTTGTTTGGCTAAGTCTGCAGCAGGGAACTGAATCTTGCTACTCAGGGATAAGCAAGAACTACACCTGGCCCACTTAACGAGAAGCGCTGTTTGGCTAGGGGACTTGACCTGTAGGAACACAGTGGGAAGGGGTACATGTGCTTAGGCCCTCCCAGTCTCACCAGATGTCAACATACACGTAACATTGGACCTTAATTTTAGGCCTTCCATCACCCTGTATTAAAAACTGTGTGCATAGTGACAGAGAAGGCAAGAGGCTTGGTAGTGAAGAGATGAGGTGGAGGCTGCCGTTGAATAAGACAGCCTAAAATTAAAGAGGGTCAGCCCTGCCTCTGAGGGAAGGGCGGGGTGCTTTCCAAAATGCTTTGCAAGCTTCAGAAAATTCTTTCTTATTCCAAGAATACTGCAAAATTGGCAAGGCCGGTCTATCTCAAGGACAATATTTTAGGGCATTCGAGCTCGTGAGGATGATGGACAATGTCAGACTTGCGTCCTGGAACTGGCTCAACACCTACCCATAATATCGATGGGTTTTGCTAGTATGATTTTAAACATCCATAAAAATCAAGCTTTATTGATGGGGAAAACATAGTATCATCTTGGAAGTGGTCCCTGTTTTGTGCGGAGACAGTATACACAATGTTCCGACTATAGATAACTGACCCGGGAGTCCTCTGGGGCTATTGCGGCCTCGATCATAAACATGTTGGAGGAACTCGTTAAAAACCGCGTGATTGGCATCGAAGTCACGTCATTCTCGCCTGCATTTTAGATACTTGGTTGTGTCGAATATCAAATTCTTTTCATCTGTGTGGGATGCAGAGCTGTTTGCAGTTCTTTTTCATTTTGTTTTGGGCATGTGTGTGTTGCTACTGTTATGTTTTCATCTTCATTTCTTTGAGTCTGTATTTCACATGTCCGTGCAGAAAGAGGAGGTGAGCACCAAGGCCGACTGTCCCTGACTGGCTGGGAGATGTGCAGCGTTTTTAGATGCATCGCTTGGAGAAGTGTCTCCTGTGTGCCCTTCCCTCCTATGTAACATGAGTGCACACACACACGCGCACACGCACACACATGCACGCACGCACACACGCACACAGCTGTATGCCAATGCCACAGTCTGGGTCCAGCCTACCTGTGCCCTTGCCACCTCCCCCTTTCACTCCCGCGCGGAGAGCACTTGCCGACACCGCGATGCCTTCACCTCCTGACAGTCCTGCTGTTTGGATCGCTCTTCCCTGCCCCTTCTCCTCCCACCTCGCCCTCCTTCACTCGCCCTTCAGAGCTCACTTCCTCAGAGAGGTGCACGCTTTAATCAGAACCCTGCATTTCCCCTTTGTCGTCCTCTGTGTTTGGAGGCTGTCCCGGGCTTGCACACAGTGGCCTCTTCAGCTATGGCTGGACCTCGTCAGACAACGACGGCAAGATTGCGGCACCAGCCAGGAGGGTTGCACCTGTTTCTCATCCTGAATTGATCCTCTTCCCTTCAACCCTGTTTCCTGCACTTGTTTCAGACCACCACTGACGTCCCACAAACTACACTAGCGGCCTTTCAACCGGCCCCACTGCAAGGCCTGCCCTGCCCGCTCTGATCTAGTGACGGGCTCCATCCTTTGGGCTTCACTCCTGGACTCCGTACTGCAGAGGGCCCAGCTCTGGCACTCGGAGCTCTGAGCTCTCAGCTACACCTTTCCCCAGGGGAAAAGAAATCTACAGGCCTAGGGACTGTTCCCACCAAAGCCCATTGCCACCCAGCCTACCCTGACGATTTTAGACCAGAATCCAGACCCCTGGGATCCTGCATTCCTGAGACGTCAGTCCTGAGCCCATCCTGGGCTTGTGCAGTCCTCTTTTCCTTAAGGTAGAGCCACACCGCCAGTGTACACGCCACCAGGCCTTGAGGTGTGGCCAAGGGGTAGCTATTTACCTCGGAGTGCAGTGCACGGAGCCCGGATGTAAGCTAGAGAAAGCACATGCCTGCCCACGTGCCTGCCCCCGCAGGGTCGAACCTGGGCAGGAAAGAGACCTAGAGCAGGCAGCAGGCCGTAGGCCCTGCCCTTGTGAGGACAGGCTGAGGTCACTCCCTGCCTTGAACCCTCGAGGACTCCTTAGCACCCTGAGGAAACCGTGCAAAGTCCTTAGCATTCCATGAAAGGCCTCAGGGAGCCTCCCCCTTCTGCATTTCTCCAGCTTCAACCACATCTCAACAGACCTCTCTCAAATTCACATTCCAGACCTACTAAACAGTTTGCACACCCTTAGCAGATAATTTATTGTATTTTATCATTACTTGTCTACTTTCTCACCCTCCTTCTCCCCCGCTAGACTGTGCACTCCTTATTCTCCACGGGGGTCTTCCCAGCACCCAGGACTGGGCTTGGCACAAAGCAGACTTTTGGGAAATGTGGTATGTGGTGGGGGCCGGGGATCCTAAGGATAAGAACAGCCCTCATTAGAAATTCTTCCAGAATCAGAAGCTCCAGGTCCCAGCCGGCTCTGCCAGGAGCTTGCTGTGTGGGCATCGCCCCGGGCCCGAGTTCTGAACTGTCTTACGCCCTTGGTGGTGGACACACTATGCACACTGTGAGTCCTGGATAAGGGACGTGAAAACTTTTAGGTTGATTAAAAACACATATCAAAAAAATTCTGAGTTAGTTTTCTATTTTCTACCATCATTTTTTATTTTCATTTAGAGAAGGCGTGTTCCTGGTAGAACCCTGGATTAAGGCATCGGTAGACACGTACGATATTTTGGTCCTGGTTTCACCACTTATAATCTGTGTCAGAGGTCATCAAACTTTTCCTGTAAATGGGTGGTTAGGAAATATGTTTAGCTTTGCACGCCTGAACTTCTCAACCCTGCGTTTGTAGCACAAAACCAGCCACAGACAATGCAGAGCCCCATGGACATGGCTGTGTTCCAATAAAGCTTTATTTACAAAAACAGACAGTGGCCAGATTTGGTCCACTGGCCATAGTTTTCCAACCCCTGATCTCTGTGATCTCTAACATATCAAAAATTATCTAAAAAACAAATGGGGATATGATATCTGCCTCTATAGGAGATGAAGAAATGAACCAAAGCACTAGAGAAGTGTACATTAGTAGTAGCAGTAATGCTAGTGAGATATAGTTAGTACAATTAATAAAGTAGACACTGAATTCTAGGTGCATTCTATTCATGATCTTAATCCTCACAAAGATCTTGCAAAAAAAGAAATTATTACTCAGTTGACAAATGAGGATACTGAGGCTTAGAACTTGTGGCTGAAAAGTTACACAGGTCTTCAGAGGCAGAGCTGAACTCTAACGAATGGCAGTTCCTGGATCCAAAACAGTGGCCTCAAAAACAGAAATGTAAATGAGTGAGGAATATAAATAACAGAGAAGTAGATAAATAAATGGCTGCCAACAGGTGGGCCTCTGCCGTGTTTGGGCAGTGGGACAGGACCAGGGACCATTCCTTTTGCTGTCAAATGATCGCCCCGTGCTTGCCGTGGCATCTGGGGGCTGGACGCTCTTCCCTGGAGGAGAGAAGCTTTTCCCAGGCAGGGTCCCAGATTTAAATCCTAAACAAGGCAAGCTACCCATGATGAGCTCTGCCAGCGGTGGAGGGCTGGCCTTCTCTGCGAGGGGCTGTCTGCGTCAAAAGGCAGCCCTCCAGAACTTTCTGGGCCTGCCCAAAGCCAGGCCTGCTTCAGCCCCGCAGGGAGGCACGCACAGCCGGCACCACTCGAACACTGAGTCCCCTGCCTCGAGGAGGCCAGATTTAGCAATCTGTCACACACAGCCCGCCTCATCGTGACACCAGGCTCTAAGAACCAGGCAGCACGGGCAAGCAGAAAAGCATCTGTCGGCACGTCACGCAGACAGGGATTAGAGAGGATGGGGGAGGATAATTACGGCATTTGCTTTCCTATAAAGTGTGTGTCAGGAGGAAAGGATTAAGCTAATTGAAGAAATCTCCAGCACTTACGTCAAAGGTGGCTGCAAAGCGATTGCTTTATCTTGCATCTCACCTGCTTCTGAGAGCCCAGCTCGAGGAGGCCTACCCACATCTCGACTTTGTCCCCGGCAACTCTTTGCAGAAATAGTTCGAGTTGGCGTTAGCCATTCTGCAAAGGAGAGAGAAGCTAAAAATAAGAGCATATGAAAGAGGCTCCCCGCTTTTTCTTTTTAATTTCCAAAGCTCACATCAAGTTTCCCAGAGAAAGATGGGGAGCTGATTTTCCTGAGGTTTACATATTTGTGTACGTATGACAGGTGAAATAAATGGCACTGATAGTGAGCGTACTACACAGGGACAGGGGGCGGCCGCTCTCAAACTCTCTCTTTGTCATCTCTCTGGAACATTAGCTGATGCTTCCGAGGGCCAGGCTGCGTGCAAAGAGAAAGCTTGGGCTTCGGGATCATTTATCATCCCTCTCCCCTGTGCACCCTCTCCCCTCAAGTCCCAAACATCACCAAACCCAAAACCACACCGAAAGGGATAGGCTTTTGTCACCTGTCACACAAATGGAACTTGGTTTTTGAGTTCCTAAGCGACAGATATTGGAGTCATTCTGTAATGAATTTGGAAAAGAAGTAAATAGAAAGGTTTCTCCTTTCTTTTAGTGCAAGGTATTATACTATATCTACCCAAGTACTATTTGACCACTGGACTATTGTTTTCCAAAGAATAAGATATCACATCTGAAAAAGAGAATCGGCCGCCTAAATTTTCACCGTCATGCACTTAGACTGCAAACGAATTGCCAGATGAATCCCGGAAATATTTGTTTGAGTGCCTAGGACTGGAAACCTGGCTCCATTCTCTGTCACTTACCAGCTTTCTGACTTTGGGCGAGTCATTTCAGCTCATTTGGATTCTTCATTTGTAAAACGGGAGAGTAATGCTCACCACATAGTGTTGCAAGGATTACATGGGATAGCTCGAGAAAAGCATCTGGGATGGGACTGGAGAACATTATCCTAAGTGAAGCATCTCAGGAACAGAAAAACAAACACCACGTGTTCTCACTAATAAGTGGGAGCTAAACGATGGGTACACATGGTCATAAAGTGGTGTAAAGGACATAAGAAGGGGGAAGGTAAGGGATAAAAACCTACCTATCGGGTAAATGAACACTATATTGGTTACGGGCACCCTAAAAGCCCAGACTTCAGCATTATACAATTCGTTCATGTAACAAGAACACTTGTACCCCCTACGACTTTGAAATAAAAATCATGAAAGGAAATGACAACCATCTGGCACATGGTAGGCCCTTGAAAGTGGGCACTATCATTGTCTCATCATCATCATCATCATCTTCTTCTTCTTCAACGTCATCTTCCAGAAAGGCATAAGGTATATTATATTAGTTAGGGTTCCCCAGAGAAACAGAACCAACAGGATGCGTGCATATATCCTAATACATGTGACAGAGATGGGGTCACAAGAGGTGTTTGGATATAGAAAGAAAGAGAGAGATTTATTTTAAGGAACTGGCTCATAGGGTTATGAGGGCTGGCAAGTCTGAAATACGGAAATCCTGCCAGGAGTTGATGCTACAGTCTTGAGTCCAGGGGTAGTCTGGAGGCAGGATTCCTTCATCTTTGGAGGATCTTAGTCTTTCGTCTTAAGGCTTCAACTGATCGGATGAGGCCCACCCTCATTATGAAGGGTCACCTGCTTTACTCAAAATCTACTGATTAAAATATTACTCACACCTGAAAATAAATTACCTTCTCAGCAACATCTGGACTGGCGTTTGACCAACAGCTGGGCACCACAGCCTTGCCAAGTTGACACAGAAAATTAATCATCACAGGTATGTTATCTGTAATGTCAGGGAAAAAATCTGACCCAACTAAGCAGTGAGCATTGGATAAATCTCAGATTAACAATGTACTATTTAAATTAGGCACAACAGCAAAAATAACACAAAAGGGACAACAACCAATCACCTGCTTAGCTCCCTCTGAAATTACCAGAAGTCACGAGGAAAGAGGACACCCTGGTGTGGTGGAAACACTCCATGCTTAGAGCAGACATCCGAGGTTCCAGCCCTCTCTGCTCCCGGCTCAATGTGTGGTCATAGACAGCTTCCTGAGAGTCTCTAAACTTCCATGGCTGTAACTCATAATGAACCCATCTGTCCTGCCTCCTGCGTGAGGGAAATGTGAGAATAAAATGAGCCCATTGTTAGGAAGGTCTTTTTAAGTAAACTTTTCAGTCTCTTAGTACAAAGCATTATCCTACAAGGAACATAATGCTCTGGACAGATTGACTCTAATTATTCGTGCTAAAGCAAATAAAAGGCAACCCTTCTATGTCATAAGTTTGACCTCTAATATGTTAGCTAACAAAATCATTAACGTTTTCAATCAGAATTCATTTTCTCACCTTCTTAGGATTTAGAATGGCTTTTTGGATGTGAAGTAGATGACCAAGTTGTCTGAACACTAACCATTTTCCCCCCCTCTCAATAAATTTTCACATAGAAAACATTTCATTGCCTTTGAACAGGGCTCAAACCAGCAGGTCCAACAAATTTTTGTTGTGGATAATTCCTTCATTACAGAGATATTTATGGAGTCCTTGCCACACTCTGGGCGCTGGGCCAGGCTCTGGATGAAGAGGGTGGTGACTTCAAGCCCTGAGCCCGGTCGTGGGACAGGGCAAGAGTTTGATAGATGTCAGCTATTTATTATTTGTTCATATGTGATTATGTGACCATCTTTTAAAAAGAAAGACAGGATTAATTCTTCAAAATAAAGACATGGCTGAGCCCAACATTCCTCCCAAACTTGGCAGCTTTTTCCAAGTTCCCAGGCCTGTGGCTATCACACCAAAGCCAGGGCACCAAGAGCCCAGAAGAGTGAGGCATTCTTTGGAAAACTTCACCATCAAAGGAAATTGTCTTGTGTTGTTCTTTCAGAGCACTTCACACTTCATTGGGAAGCAATAAAAACAATTACCAGGTCATTAGTAAAGGTTATTATTTTTTTTAAGATCTAAAAGCATTTCTCCCAGAATGACCTTAGCTCTCATTTCAGTTGCTGTAGTGGAAACAGACAGTGCTTTGGAGTAGATACCCAGGGACTCTGCAGCAGTGCTTAACCTTTTCTGAGCCTCAGTTTCCTCAACTTCACACTAAAGCTAGGAGTCCCTGCCTATCTCATTGGGCTGTCGAGAGGTTGAAATAAAATAGCTTTGGAGCCAGACTTGGTGGTGTGTACCTGTCATCCCAGCTACTCAGAAGGATCACTCGAGCCCAGGAGTTTGAGGCCAGCCTGAACAACATAGCAAGATCCTGTCTCTTAAAAAAAAATGGCTTGGGAATAACAGCTAGCACCAGCCTGGCACTCAGAAGACATTCTGTAAATGCAATTCCTTCCTTTCCCTGGCTCCGTGTTTCCTGGGATCAGAGATATGAATGGATAAAGCAGGAAAGATCGAAATGGGCGCTAGATCTATTGGGATAGGCTAGGTTGTGCTGCAATAACAACCTGAAATCACTGGCAACCTGAAACCATCGGCAGCTGAAAACAGCCACGTTTTCATTTCTCACCCACACCCTACGCCCATCCCTCAGGTGTTGACAAGCGAGCTCTACCCACCATAGCCATTTGGAAACCCAGGAGGGTAGAAGCTCTGTCTGGATGCATGAGTCCCAGATCACAGAGGGAGGAAAAAAGGAGCATAACGAACCATACACTGGCTCTTAAAATTTCTGCCCAAAAGTGATACACGGTACTTCCACTCACCCTGCATTGGTGAAACAAGTCATATTGCCACGCCTGAATGAACAGTGTGGGGTTGTGTTATCCTGCCACAACAGCAAGGACTGGCCCAAGCCAATGTCCATACATAATAAAAAGTAGGTGGAAATCTAGCACAAGTTTAGGCTTCAAATCTTGTTATATCAATTCAAATTATTTCCTATAACCAATATTTTCCTTTAAACTTTCAAGCCTTTATTTATTCCATAATTTGGTTACGTACCTTCAATGCACCAAGTACTGTTCTAGGCTCAGTGAACGTGATCTATCCCTGCCTTTATGAACTTTCCTTCTAGAAGGAAGGCAGACAATGAACAATGAGAAAATATATACTGTCATTTCAAAGCATATGTGCTACAAAGAAAAACATTAAGCAGGTAAAGAAATCGAGGATCACATCACTCGAGATGTGTGCTGAGGATGCTGAATGAGTTGAATGGCATCCCCCCAAATTTTAGTTATCCCCTCCCCCATTTCCTTAAAGTTTTCTGGAAGGCACTGTGGCTGCCTTAAAATAATGACAACAATCACAACAATTTTTTTTTTTGAGACAGAGTCTCACTCTTTTGTTTGGGCTAGAGTGAGCATCAGCCTAGCTCACAGCAACCTCAAACTCCTAGGCTCAAGTGATCCTTCTGCCTCAGCCTCCAGAGTAGCTGGGATTATAGGCATGCGCCACCATACCCGGCTAATTTTTTCTATATATTTTTAGTTGGCTGATTAATTTCTTTCTATTTTTAGTAGAGACGGGGTCTCACTCTTGTTCAGGCTGGTTTCGAACTCCTGAGCTCAAACAATCCGCCCGCCTCGGCCTCCCAGAGTGGTAGGATTACAGGCGTGAGCCACCGCACCCGGCCCCATCACAACAATTTTGACAAACACAAAGCTAACACATTTCTCCCACCACCACCCTGATCCAGTCCCCTCCTCCCGGTGTGGCCCTCGGATACTGGGCAGTGCCCCAGGCTCCAGCTGCGCCATAGCCCCACAGGGACACCGAGTGGGACAGGTCAGTCCAAGGCAGGACAAGAACAGCCTCCAGCAGGGCCTAGGGTTATCACGTGACCTGTCACGTGACCTCAGCCTTCCTTTGCATCTGTACTGGTCGAGAACATTCCATGTACTCACCTACACCTGTGTATGGACATCCAGGTCACTGGTTAGGAGCACAGAGAGAACTAAGACCAGGGTAGGTGGACCAGGGAAGGGGAGATAACTCATTTTCCTGAATACCCCATGGTGTTCAGTATGGTGCTGTCCATACTCACCTCTTCGTATTTGACCTTCTCAATATCCTCATGACGGAGGCATTTTTATTCCCAGTTTGCAGATAATGACACTGAAGCTCATAGATCGGAAGTTATTTGTTCTAGGTCACAGGGAGTGAGTGCCAAAGTGGGGGTTACAGCAGCCCATGCATGTTCTGTTCATCTGTGCAGACCCCCAGCGCCTGGACCCTGCCTGCGCTTTCTTCCTCTCCTCGCCTCGGAGTCCTCCATTGGCGTCAGTGGTTCAGCCCTGCAGGTTGTTCTCAAGGTTTGGTTATTATTTGCTGAGCTCATATTATGTTCCAGAAATGATGCTAATGACTGTGCTAATACATTATACACTGTAAAATCATTTTATATTCTATAGATTACATACACACCACATCAAACCTATGAGATGGATCATTATGATCCCATTTTTTGCATTCGAAAACAGGCTCTGAGAGGTGATGTCAGACTCTAAAATCTACACTTTCACCTACAGTGCCACATTGCTTCCATTAACCCAAATTTCTCCAACAAAGGCTACTGATGTTCCCTCCCACAGCAACTGACCAGATCAAATTTCCACAAGGGAACTTTTTTCTGTCCCAGACTCCTTTGAGGAGCTAATGAAAAGTATAAAACTCTTCTCCAGAAGAACGCTAATAAAAACAGAAGAGGTAAAAAAATTACATACAATGATCTTATTACATTAGAAACAAATTTACTTCATAAATGTTCAAACTTTGTGTTTAAAAAAAAATCACATTTTTAAAATCACTTTTATTTGGTGATGCCAAAATTAATGGTTAATTCTAGAAAGAAAAAAAATGCACAATAAAACAAAAGTCAACCTTAAATATGCTCAAAAGTAAATTTCATCTTTGAAATATGATGGTGTTTGCCTTGAAATAGAAGTTGAAACTGCAGTGTACAGTTGGACATGGTCCGTGCATGTCATCTTTGACATCCAATTTGACTTTTCCTTTTGAAGATATGAAATATTGACTCACACAAGAATCAGGGCTCCCAGAGGTCTTTGTCAGATGAGAGACTTATGCCAAGAATCACCAGCATCCTCCAAGACAGCGTCTGAATCAAGGATCCTATCCACATTAGTGAAGTTGCTTTAGAGGGTATGGCTAAGGGAAAATATCTAACTAAATTGATTTAAATCCTAAGAATGTACTTTTTTTCTGGGTAGTAAGTCTGAAGATAGGGAGTTCTAGTGTTAGTTCAGCAACTCAACAGCATCAGAGCTCTGGGCAGCTTCTCTGCAACTATCTGGGCCTCTCCGTCACGGTCACAAAATGGCTCCCACAGCTCCAGGCAACACATCCTCATTAAGACACCACATGAAAAGAAATGTTGATAACTCCAGAAGGGTGATGTCATGTGACCGAGGCACTGCTGCAATTTTCTTTATCTACTTCAAGTCCTGAATAAGCTAGGTCAGACCCTTGGAACACAGAGTTTTCCCAAATCTCTTCAACTGTGTATGGCTTCTTTTACTTAAAGGGTAATTGTGTAAGATGTTTCAACAAAAGGATTTTGTATGGAGACAAACACAAGTTTAAATAAAGTTTTAGCCTTTTAAAATCAAGCTTCCTCATGAAAAATGTCTGCACTGTCTAGTGTCAGAATGGACAGACGTAATTTTGCCACACGGAAACACTAGGACCTTTTGGAGTAGGGAGTCCTTCTCATGTTCAGTGATAAAAATTGAAACAAAGGATATATGTAAATTTGGACATTATTTCTTCTCATTGATATTTTCCCTTAAGCTGGGCCCGACATAAGCAAAGACAGGAGTGCCCACTCACAGAGATAAGGGTGTGTTGTCATTCATGAAGCGTCTCTCATCAACATGACATCAAGGTAATCACTATTGTGGCTGTTCCTAATCACATACAGTAATGTCTTTCTAGCCTACATTTGTTTGCGGTGAAACCACACATCAAAAATATTTTTAAGTTGGAAAACGGCATTATTTTCACAAAGACAATTTAGCATGAAAAAACCTAAAAGAAAATACCTGTTTTCCCACCAGGAGATCATTCATGGACTGTAGGCTAAGACACCCTGTGTGCAAACAATTCTCCTCTATTCCTGGTGTGACAGAATGGTAAATGCTACTGTTCGTGTGATCTGAGCTCTGCCTCTAAGAGCACCACCCACAGAGGACACACTAAGAGAATGGGATGTAACTGGTTGGCAACCTTTCACTCCTTACTTGCTCAAGTGTCAATACAACAGGCTGGGGAGAAAGGCGAAAGAGTGAGGGTCTCTTTGGAGGGACCCGGTATCGAGAGGAAAGTGTGGTCAGCTGAGTGAGAGACGTGAGTTTGAATGTTGGCTTCCCCATCTCTGGGACCTTTGTTCAATCAATTATTCTCCCTCAACTTCCATTTCCTTACCTAAACAAATGAAGGTAATCATTACTTCCAGTGGGACTGAACATTTAAAAATTATCAAAATTGATTTTGTGTTTGTGACCAAAAAATATTTTACTATCTAAGAGTGACCGGTAAGCTAATGGCACTAGCTGATTTTCTACTGGGAAGGTAGGAGAATGACAAGGTTGGTTGTGTAATTCTATCCTCCATGCTTGTTGACGGTTATCTGTTTCACATAAACATAAATGCACGTGGGAAGTCAGCAGAGTGTATCTTGCCATCCTAGGGGTTCTACTCACCTTTGGAGGCAGCAGAGCAAGAAAGAGCAACCAAGGCTCACATTTGTAGGCAACTCACACCAAACCCCAAACCCACCAGGAGGACATGTTCTGCCACCCTCTGGTCCAGGGTCATTTCAACATAGCTGTGGCAACAAGTAGGATGCACAAGGCAATGTGTGAGGCACCAATTTTGGTTTTTTTACCTTGGTCTTGACCAGGCCAGAGGGAGAAACAAGCCAAAGCCATGTGAAAGTCCAAGCTCATAACTGTATGTCTTGGGTGAGTCACTCAACCACTTGTGATCTCTCACCCTTTCCATTTACTTTATTTGCATATTTTTTGCTCATTATAATGTCATTAGCATGAGCAAAGGAGTACGATTACCAGGGTAACCAAGAGAGAAGTTGGTGCCATCCATTCTGAGCTGAAACCAGCCTATGAGATCAATCTCACACTGTGTCATTAACACTTCATTTTGTGGGATGCCGGATTGCAAAATCTCATATTTTCAATATATCGTTCATATATCTTACTCTTCTAAATCCATTTATTGAATATATTCATTTCCACACACATAAGCAAATGGTTGTTTGTGCGTGTAAATGAATGCATTTAAGTCTAACGTCTTATGTATACCAAATACATTTTATAAACTTGTTATCTAACCTAATGAATGTCCTTCCTACACTAGATCAAATTCTCGACCAGTAGCCATCAATCTCCCACTCGTTTTAAGGGTTCTGACAAATGGCATCTTCATATAAAAGAAATCCATTTCTGTGCTTTTCTATATTCTGAGCAGGACTTTGCATCTCCTACCTCTCAAAATGTTAAAGAAATTGATCACATTCCCTACATTTTCAAGAGTGGATAGAAGTCAAAAGTTGCCGATAATTCTGTAAATTCCCAGGTGACTTTAGGTTCTTGAGGTCACCTACAGATTCCATGTCTTCTCATGCTCCTCAGACCAGCTGCATGCTGTGAAACCCAGGTCTTTCCTTGGATTATCTTTCTACAGTCACTCACATCAAATATAACAGAAAAGTATGATCCAAAAATGCAAATTCATGGCTCTTCTCCCCGCCTGCTCAGCCTGGATTAACAAGGCAAATTCTGATGTGGTCTGCTCGGCATTTTCCTGTCTCATCCCTCTCTCGCACCCGTCTTGGCCCTGATGATGTAGAGCTGAGGAATCAGAGGTTGGGGATTGCACTGGAAAATGCAGAGATTTTTCTCAAAGATAGAGTACGAGGAAGGGCAGGAAGGTGAAGATAAACAGAAAACTATCATGGAAACACTCTTTTAGGTCCAGTGTTAGAGAAAATGGATCTTAAGATATAGTTATTTATTTAACAAACATTTATGTAGTTCTTCCTATGTCTCTGGAACTGTTTTGTGAGTGTGACAAATATTAACTCATTTAAAGTTCATTGCCAACCTACGAGGTAGGTACTGTTACCATCCTCATTTTATAGATGAAGAGACTAAAGCACAGAGAGATTAAGTGATTTGTCTAAGGTCCCACAGCTTCTAAGTGCGACAGCCAAAACTCAAACTCGGGCTGTCTGGCCCAGAGTCCACGTTGTTACCCTTGCTCTGTCCTCCTTCCCATGTTGCTTGTGAACTGCATTTCCTTTTATAATATTACAGGAAAGTTTGGAGTGAGCTGTGCACTGGACTATGTTACTTTTTCCATGACATCAACTTGAGACTAAGCCATGGGGGCCCCAGAATGTCCTCGGCTTTCGAAAGAGCACCCGAGTTGATCAGCTTTGTTGAAGACACAGGGTGTGGCTCACAGAGAAGAATCGTGACATAACTTGACCACCTTCTGCCTCCTTGGCTGCCTCCCCTTCCTGCCTCCTCCCCTCTCTTGTCTTCTTACCTCTTTCCTCCAGGATTGCCTCAGGAACTCCAAATTCCTCTCCCTTTATTATGTAGCTTTAATCAAACTGCTTCTCTCAAACACGCCTGCCCAGACCCATCATCGTGCTCAGACAGACAAATTTTACAGAACCCACTTTCCTTTAGACAGTTTTAAAAGTTTGCCTTTGGTTGAATCCCCTTGTTTCTCCAGTTTCTGAGAAGACAAATCAGAACTCAGCATCGCTAGAGTGTTATCCACGGGGTGCTGATGAGGGCAAAGGGCAAACAACCAGAATGATAAAGGAGAATTTAGAGTCACCCTCAAGAGTCACCGTGGAAAAATACTCTCTCCTGTGGCACGCTTGACTTTTCTACATTATTCAGTTTCCCTCCAGTTCATTTTTCTGATAAGCAGAATCTAGATATTGGTGTTTCCCAGATATACTTGCTTATTGCTGAATCCCTGAAAGGCAAAGGCAGAGATATTTTTCAAAAATCTGGCCACTTTGATATCTACGGTGACTTGGGCCCAGTACAGAATGTTACTTCCCATTGCCAAATTGCAAAGATACCCTCTTGAGTTTCCAAAAATATCTCCTTGCCGAAGAGTTCTTTGCTTCAAAGAAGGGTGACAGGTCGCAACAGTCACTGAGTAGAAGGCAGCAGGCATTAGTCACACGGGAGAGAAGTTGCAGATAAATTTTAAGAGCGACTGCAAACGCGGGACCATATGGTATCCAGGGGCATTTTTGTTTTAGCAGATATATCTTGGGATCTTTGAAGGAATGGATGCACTGCCAGCTCGTCAATTAATCAACACTCCCAAGGTCACCAGGGACGTTGTGGATTGGGCTCGGGCAATAGGGGCCTGGAGGAACTGGCTTTAATTAAAGGATTTGTGCAGTAATGGAATCCTCAAATCCTTTGAGCAATGTTGCATGAACTGGGCCTTTCAATCCCTGTGTGCATTTTCCATGGCTGCAAAAAAAGCGACAAATATCCTGACCAAGCACTTCAAGGGAGGGTGTTGTTGTTAACCCATTAGAAAATGCCACTGAAGGACACACAGTTGGGAAACATGCCCAAGCAAATGAAAAAGAAAACAGAAAATTGTACTCTGCAGCATTGGGAAGGATATTTATTCTCCAAACTCTTGCAATAAAGTCCTGATATGGTCATTACTACTTTAAAAAATAATTGCTCTGTGGGACCTTAAGTGTTTTGACGTTACCTGCATTCTAAATACTCACCGGCTATCTTCATGTGAATTATGATTTATAATTTGGATGGGATAATTGGTATCTGAGAGTTAACAGTCTTGCAGTTTGTGAAGCCTACAAACTAGGGAAGAATTCTGGGAGAATTCTGCCCTTAGATGTTTTTGGACATGCAGAATATTCTTATGGGGCATCTACTGGCTTCTGAAAGATCAGCCACCCCCTTTTTACCAAATATGTGCTCTCTGGGCCCTGCTCCATAAATGGCCTCACATGTCCAGCTCTCGAAGATAGTTTTGAGTTTGTGACCTTGAGGAGACATTTCTCCAAAGCTATGACCCCCTTTGTGTCACTTGGCACATGTGAAGTTCACACATGCACAACCCTCATGCTCTCATGCCTGTCCCAAATTACGGGCTGCAGCACAGAAAATGTGGGCTGGGAGTAATGCCAGTTCCTGGTCACTAGCAGGAACTCTACTTTGTCGTTGATTGCTACACATCTTTTATCAAGTCCCATCACCAGGAAACTCAGAGGCTATATGACATTACTCAGTCCTCCAAATCTTTCCAAAGAACTATGACTTAACTTTCAGGTATGTGTTTTTTATCAGGAGCTATTATAAGTCATCTTTTATGTGTTTCAAAAAACTGCTATAAAATTCTAATATATTGTTCGGTGTCTCTTATAAAAGCAACTTGCAGGCTGGTTTACTTCCAGAGCTCTGAGTGGGATAACAGTTTGCTTTCTCAATAACCAGACATGTATAGGACACATGTCTTAGTCTGCTTGAGCTGCCATAACAAAATATAGACTGGTGCCTGAAAAAACAGACATTTATTTTTCACACTTCTAGAAGCTGGAAAGCTGAGATCAGGATACCAGCATTGTCCAGTTTCTGGTGAAGACTCACTTCCTGGCTTGCAGGTGGCCCCCTTCTCTTCTTGTCCTTACATGGCAGAGAGAGAGAAAGCACATGCACTAGCTCTCTGAGGTCTCTTCTTATAAGGACACTAATCCTATTGGATCAGGGTCCTGCTCTTGTGCCTTCACTTAACCTTAATTATTTCTCTATCTCCAAATTCAGTCTTATTGGGGGCTAATGCTTCAACACATGAATTTTGAGGGGACACAATTCAGTCCATAGAAATACATGGATAAAGTCCATCCAGTTTTCTTTCTCCCCAGATGCTATGAATATCATAGCAGATTTTAGGCCCAATTCCATTAGCTTTTTTAACCTAGGCTTTAATTTATAATTTTTTCATATCCCCTTACCAGGCCCATCTCAGTACCAGGCCAGTGCCTGTGGCTTTGAGCTCTAGGCTGGTCCCCATGGACCCAGGTTTCAGGTCATATCCAGTGTTGGTTCAGTTCCTACCACTCTAGGCACCAGGCTAGCACCCATGGCCCCAGGCTCAAGCTGGCCCACATGGTCCTCGGCTCCAGGCTCATTCCCAAAGAGCAAAGCTCCAGTCCTGCCCCAGTGCCAGGTTGGCCCCTGCACTTCCCAGTCCAGGCCAGTCCCTGCAGACTCAGGCTCCAGGCCCACCCTCACAGGCTTAGGCTCAAAGTTTTGTCCAACACCAAGTCAGCCCATGTGGACCCAGGCTTTAGGCTCACCCCACTGGACCCAAGTTCTAGGCCTGGCTATGTGGACCCAAGCTTCATGTTGCCCCCTGTGAACTCAGGTATCAAACCCACCCACTCACTGGTCTGGGCACCAGACCAACCAGTCCAAAGTCTCCAGCAGCAAATCAGCAAATCTCAGAGATTTTAGATGATCTTACTGGTAAAGGGCTTCCCCAGCTGAAGCCAAACATATCAGAAGACAATATATGAACAAAATAAGAAGTTTAACAAAAAGACATAAACCACAAAAATGAATCAAATGAAATCTGGTGGTGAAGAAAACAATAACTGAACTGAAAAATACCACAGAGAGCTTCAACAGCAGACTTGATTAAGCAAGAGAAAGAATCAGCAAGCTCAAAGACAGGTCACTTGAAAGTACACAGCCAAAGGACCAAAAAGAAAAAAAAAAGAGTACAGAAAGTACTTGGAACTTTTCGGACACCATCGAGTAAACCAATATACACATTATGGGAATTCCAGAAAGAGCAGGGAAAGAGAAAGGGGTGGAAAGCTTGTTTAAAGAAATAATGGCAGAAAACTTCTCAAATCTGGAGAGGGAAATGAACATCAAGATTCATGAATCTTGAAGAATCTAAAATAGATTAAATATGAAGAGATATTACTAAGACACATTATAATCAACTTCTCAAAGTCAAAGACAAAGAGAATTTTAAAAACAGCAAGAGAAAAGCAACTCATCATATGCAAGGAAAACTCCATAAGATATCAGAAGACGTCTCAGCAGAAACTTTGCAGGCCAAGACAAAGTGGGATGATATATTTAAAGTGCTAAATGAAAAAAAAAAACAAAAAACTGCCAACCAAAAATATTATACCCAGAAAAATCTGTCCTTTGGAAATGAAAAAGTAAATAAAGACTTTCCCAGGCAAATAAAAGCAAAGGGAGTTCATCACCAGTAGATCTACTTTATGTGAAATGGTAAAGGAAGTTCTTCAGGTTGAAAATGAAACCACATTAAACTATAAAACTTATCATGAAGGTAAAAATATAGTAACATTCAGAACACTGTAATACTGTAATGGTTTGTGTAAATCCTATCTAACACTAGTATAAAAATTAAAAGATGAAAATATTAAAATAAATATACCTATAATATCCTATTAGTGAATATGCAATATAAAATATGCAAATTGTGACATTAATAACATAAAATGTGGGGGAGGAGAAGTTAAAGTGTAGAGTTTTTATACGTGGTAAAAGTTAAGTTGTTATCAGCTTAAAATAGACTGCTATAACTTTAAGATATATTTTGTAAGCCTCATGGGAACCACAAAGCAAAAACCTGGAGTAGATACACAAAAATAAAGAGAAAGGAATCAAAGCATGCCACTAAAAATAAAAATCATTCATATCAGAAAGAAAGACAGCAAAAGAGGAATAAAACAAAAAAAGGAATTACAGAACAATAAGAAACAATTAAGAAAATGACAATAGTAACACCTTACCTACCAATAATTACTCGAAATGTAAATGGCTTAAACTCCCCAATCAAAAGACATAGAGTATCTAAATGGATTTTTTTTAAATAATAAGATCCAATTGTATACTGCCTATAAGAGACTCACTTCAGCTTTAAGGACACACATGGATGAAAGTGAAGGGATGGGGAAAATATTCCAAGCAAATGGTAAACAACATAGAGTAAGAGTGGCTACATTTATGAAAGAAAAAATAGACTTTAAGTCAAAACTGTCACAAGACAAAGGAAGTCATTATGTAATGGCAAAGGGATTGATTCATCAAGAAGATATAACAATTGTGAGTACATATGCAACCAATGTCAGCATCTAAATACAAAAAAATAAATATTAACATAACTGAAGGGAAAAATAGATAGCAATAGAGTAATAGTGGGGGACTTCAATACCCTACTTCTAAACCATCCAAAGAGAAAAATCCTTAAGTAAATAGAGGACTTGAATAACACTATTGACCAAATGGACCTAATGGACATATACAGAACATTCCCTCCAGCAGCAACAGAATACTTATTCTTCTAAAGTGACCACAGAACACTTTCCAGGATAAATATACATTAAGCCACAAAACAAGTCTTAGCAAATTCAAAAAGATTGAAATCATATCAAGTATCCTAAACCCCCAAGACTCCACCAAAAAACTGTTAGGACTAATAAACAAATGCAGTGACATTGCAATAATAATAGAACTTATACTATAACTTCCATGATATACATAGTGGACTGTTATCCAGCCTTCAAAAAGAAATAAGTTCCATCATTTGCAATAGCATGGATATACCTGGAGGACATTAGGGTAAGTGAAATGAGTGAGGCACAGGAAGGCAAATACTGCAAGATCCCTTTTGTATATGGAATCCAAGTCAAAGACATAGAAACAGAGAGTAGAACCGTGGTTACCAGGGGATGGAGGATGGAGGAAATTGGGAGATATTGCCCAAAGGGTACAAAGTTTCAGTTATGCAGGAGGAATAAGTTCTGGATATCTAATGTACAGCATGGTAACTCTAGTTAATACTGTGTTGTACACCTGAGATGTGCTAAGAGCAGATCTTAAGTGTTCTCAACACGCACCTATACACACACAGAGGTAACTGTGTGAGGAGATGAATATGTTAATTAGTTCAAATGTGGTAATCACTTTACAATGTATACATATATCAAAACATCACTCATACACCGTAAATAATGCAATTTTTACTTGTCAATTTTGCCTCAATAAGCTGGAAAAAATGTCAAGGGAAAAAAAAGAGATTCTAGGGCTTGATGCTATCCTCTAATAAGTCTTGTTCTAGTAAAGCTAGCTTGAGTGATTTTCTGTTACTAAGAACTCTGTGTCAAACAGGATCTTAGTTTTAAACAAAAGAAGTTGACTCTGATTGATTAACCAGAAAAGTTGTTGACTTTAAAAGACGATGAATGACCTCCACTTTCAGGAAGATTTAGTGGACATACTTCCCCTGTTCCTCCCATCAAGTATGACTAAAAACCCTGAACATTATATGAATAAACATAAGAAGTCTCTGAAATGTGGAAAAAAGAAGGCATACTGGCTAGGGAACTTGGGATCCAAGGAATGACATGGTGATAAGTTCCCTGGATTTTATTGCCCCATATATCCCAGATTGGATAATGGAGAAATTGGAAACCCAGAAATGTTAATGAATGCAGACAAAAAATCTCCAAGAAAACCTGCTTTCTCTACTCAAATAACCAGAACAGGGAAAGCCTACGGAAAATGTTAGGCAATAACTGCCCTACGTCAAATACCACAACCCCCCTCCCCATGACTCCACCCCCACCCTTCCTAGACCCCCACACTTGCCAGACCATGGTGAGGTACCCCAACTTCTCTCCTGGAGCAGTGTCAGAGAAGGCCAAGTAGGAAGCCAGGATGTGCATCCCCACCAGCACCAGGCAGTAATGACTCTTTCCCTTCTGCAGTATTAGCAGAGACCACTGGGGAGGGTGAATGTCCACCTCCACCCAGCCGTAATGAGGTACCCTTTCTCATCCTTGCTGGAGTTATATCAGAGGAGGTCTTGTGGAGAGTTAGGACTTTCACCATCACACAACGGTAACAAGACCACACTCTACAGTGTCAGTAAAAGCCACAAGGTGCCCCTCCCCTCCCAGCCAAGTATCAGTGGAGGTCTATAAGAGATTCATTTCAGCTTTAAGGACACACATTTGCTGAAAGTGAAGGGATGGGGATATTCTAAGCAAATGGTGAACAAAATAGAGTGGGAGTGGCTACACTTATAATAGACAAAATAGACTTCAAGTCAAAAACTGTCACAAGAGACAAAGGACCCCCCTCCACCCAGCAATAACATAGAGCCCCTCAGAGAAAAACCTGGATTTAACTTCTAGCTGGCAGTAATAAAGTGTGCTCTCCCTTTACCCACCAGAGTGGTATCAGAGGAGGCCTGCTAAAACCCAAGATTTAAATATATCCACAGTGGTATAATATAAAAATTTAAATGCTGGGACTTCAATCAAAAAATCACTCATCATACTAAAAAACCAGAAAGATCTCAAAGTAAATAAGAAAAGATAATCAATAGACATCGACACTGAGATAGCATGTGTTAGAATAATTTGGCAAGGAATTTAAAGCACATATGTTTTAATGAGCAGTTGCAAGCATGCTTGAAATAAATATTTTTAAAGCTTTATCAAAGAAACAGAAAGTCTTAGCAAAGAAATAGAAGACATAAAAGAACCAAGTGGAAATTTTAGAACTAAAATATACAATAACAGAAAAGTTTTTAAACTTAGTGGATGTACCCAACAACAGAATGGAAAGGACAAAGAAAAAAATCAATGCACTGAAGACAGACAAAATACTAATCGAAATTACCTAATCTGATAATAGAGAAAAATTTGACTAGAAAAAAATGAGCAGAACCTTGTGAATTTGTGTGACTATAACAAAAATGCTAACATTTCAGTCATCAGAGTCCCAGGAGGAGAAGAAAAAGAATGTGGGGATGAAAAAGTATTCAAAGAAAGAATGGCTTAAAATTTCCCAAATTTGGCAAAAGACAGAAATCTAGACTTGAAAAGGTGAGCGAACCACAAACAGGATAAACCTAAAGAAATTCACTCTAAGACACACTATAGTAAACTTCTGAAAACTAAAGATAAAAAAAAAGCTTGAAAGCAGTCAGAAATGACAAACGACACATTATCTACAATGGAAAAATAATTGACATTTGAACGTCAGTGGATTTCTCATCAGAAATCATGGAGGCTAGAAAGAAGTGGCAAATTTTTCAGATGTTGTTGAAGGAAAAGAATTATCAACCCAGAATTCTATATTCAGTGAAAATATATTTCAGGAATGTCAGGGAACTTAATACATTCCCAGATGAAATAAAACCAAAAAAATTGATCACCAGCTGATCTACCTCTAAAAATATGGCTAAAGGAAGTTTTTTAAACAGAAAGAAGATAATAAAAGAAAAACTCTTATTTAGAGCATTACAAGGAAGACAGAACACAGTAAATGCAAAAATATGGGTGAAAACAATAGACCTTCCTTCTCTCTTGTGTTTTCTAAATTACATTTGAAGGTTGATGTCAAAATTTTAGCAGTCTAATGTGATTCTCAATGTATGCAGAGAAAATACGTAAGACAATTTTTAATAATAGGGGAGGATAAAGAAACATAAAGGTAGGAAAGGATTCTACACTTCATTCAACTGGTAATATGTCAACACCAGTATATACAATATATTTTGATAAGCTATGTTTGTATAATGTAGCACCTAAAGCAACTTTAAAAAAGCTTTACAAAAGATACTCTCAAAATATAGATAAATCAAAATGAAATTCTAAAAAATGTTTAAGTAATTCATAGGAACGAAAAAAAATAAAATTACTCCCTCAAAAAGGAGACAACAAACAAACAAACAAAAAATCAAATGGCAAACTTAAGCCTTAAAATGTCAATAATTACAATAAATGTAAATGTTACAAATACACCAGTTAAAAAATGAAGAATAAAAGAGCAGATAAAAAATAGAACTATATGTCATACATATTATACATATAACTATATATAAGACATCCACTTCAAATATATTGATATACATAAATTGGAAGTAAAAATATTGGAAAATATATTTCATGTAAAATTTAATCAAAACAAAACAGGAATGACTATGTCAATATCAGATACAGTATACTTCAAGGCAAAGAAATTTTCCAGGGACAGAGAAGGACATTACATAATAATAAAAGTGACAATCCACCAAGAATACATAAACATTCTAAATATGTATGTACTAAACAACAGAGCTGCAAAATACATGATACTAATATATTGAACTCGTAGAACTGAAGGGAGAAATAGACAAATTCACAATTATAATAGGGGACTTCAACACATCTCTCTCAACAATTATAGGAATGAGACAAAAAATAAGCAAATTTCTAAAGGAATTCAACAACTCCATCAAGCCATAGGGTCTAAATGATATTTGTAGAACATTTTATTGAAAAGCAGCAGAATACATATCATTTTCAAGTACCCACAGAACATATCCCAAGGTAGAGCTCACCTTGTGCCATTAAAAAAAAACTCAACAAATTAAAATATTTAAAATCATGGAGTATGTTCTCTCACCACAATGAAATCAAAATAGAAAGCAGTAACAAAAAGATAAGAAGGAAATCTCAAAACACGCTGTTGTATTAGTTTGGTAGGGCTGCCACAACAATGTTCCACAAACTGGGTGGCTTAAACAACAGAAATTTATTTTCTCATTAATTGTGGAATCTAAAAGTCTGAATTCAAGGTGTTGGCAGGGTTGGGTTTTTTTCTGATGCCTCTCTTTGGCTTATAGATGGCTGTCTTTTCCCTGTGCCTTCGCATGTATTCCCTCTGTACTTGTGTTGTCCTAATATTCTCTTCTTATGAATACATCAGTTATAGTGTTTACGGCCCTCACTAATAACTTCATTGTAACTTTATTTTCTTTCAAAAGGCCCTATTTCAAATACAGCCATATTCTTCAGTACTTAGAGTTAGTACTTCAGTGTATGAATTTTGTTCATATGTTGGAAAAAAATCTGTTGGACACAGCTAAAGCAGTGCTGAGAGGGAAATTTATAGCACCTAATGCTTACAGTAGGATAGAGAAAAAGCCTCAAATCAATAACCTAAATTTCTGCTACAAGAAACTAGGAAAAAGAATAAACCAGAAGCAAGCAGAAGAAAAGAAATAATGAAGAACAGAAATCAATGAAATTGAAAACAGAAAATCAATAGAGAAAATCAATGAAGCAAAAATCTGGTTGCTTAAAAAGATCAATAAAATTAACAAATCTCTACCAAGATTGACAAAGAAAAAAAGAGAGAAGACATGAATGAATAATGTCAGAAGTGAGACATGGTATATTATTACAGATCCTGTAGTTAACAGAAAGACAATAAGGGAATACTATGAACAGCTCTACATGCATAAATTTGACTTTTTTTTTTTGAGACAGTCTCACTAGGTTGTCCAGACTGGCCTCAAACTCCTGGGCTCAAGAAATCCTTCCCCACAGCCTCCTGAGTAGCTGGAATTACAGGGGCACACTACTGCACCTGGCTATAAATTTGATTTTTGACAAAGGTGCAAAAGCAAATCAGTAGAGGCAATATAGTCTTTTCAATAACTGATAGCTGGGCAATTGGCTATCAATAGGCCAAAAAAAGAGAGAAAGAGACCTTGACTTAACCCTTGCACCTTACACAAAATTAATTCAAGTGGATCATACACAAAAAATGCATCCAGTTGTGGGTGGCTGAAACAAATGGCCAGTGTTCCTCTCCAACCCTGACAGAGACAGCCCTCTTCCTGGGTCTCCCTGCCTTCAGCCACCCCTTCCTTCTCCACACTTGACCTTTACCTGATTTTGTCACTTTCCTTCACAGAATCTTAACCTTCAGGGCCAAGGGCAGACTCCTTTGCTGAGCACACAGGTGCTTTAGGACTTGGTCCTGACTGACTTGCCTGCAATGTTATTCTACACCCGCCCCCTTCCTCCCCTCATCACAGACACCTCCTAGACGCCAGCTAACAGCCATAATGAGTCTGCAGAGTTCCCCCAAGGGGTTGCTTTGACCCTTCCCACAGACCGCTCCCTAGGCCTAGGGGGGCTTCCCCTCCGCGACAGGTTGCTCCTGTTCCTACTCAGCTCACATCTGGTCACGTCACTTCCAGGCGGAGAAGGGGGAGAAGGCACTCAGTTCCTAGCCCGCTCCCTGTGAGGTCTGGCTGTGCTTTCTACCCTTGGGCTGGAGCAAATTTCCCCCTTCTAAGGAATCTCCCTTTCAACTTAAGCCAGTGTGGATAGGTGTCTGATTCTCACAGCCAACTGTACCCTGGCTCAGACAATACTCAGCAAGACACCTGGTCCATGTACATACTAATTGCTCGAAAGATGGCGTTGGTCACTAATGGGCCCCCTTGAGGTACTCTTCACACCTCGCACTTGGCCTGCCTGTCTGCATTTCAACGTGACTTCCTCAGAGAGGCCTTTTCAAACCTAACCATCCAAATTGTGCCTCTCTGAGCCCCCTCTGGTGCTCCTTTGCAGTCCTGATCACAGTGTGTGATTGTGCATTCGTTTGTGGCTGTCTTCCACACTAGTTGAGGTTCTCTGGGAAGAGGCAGCGTGTTTTTGTTCAACTTCGCACACCCAGCAAGACACGAAACACAAGAATCCTAACAGGTGCTCAATAAATAGCACCCGAATGAACGAGCTCTGCAACAGGACTAACAGTCATTCTACACCCGCACACCTAACAGGCTTCTCGGGTGAAACGGGTAAGGGCGTGCAAATGTGGAGGCTCAGCCCTTAATAATAATGTGTCCTCTGGCTCCCTGCCAGCCTGCTGTCCTCACTGGGCGAACTCCCAGAAAGGACAGATCTGATTCTGACCTCCCTCTTCACGTGCTCCGCCTTCCTGCTGAGAAGTGGGGGGTGGCGGAGGCAGCACCGGCAGAGCCGCCCTCCCCAGAGAGGGACCGTCCGCGCCTGTGCTCAGTGTCCAGTTGGCAGCTCCTGCCCGCATGCCAGCCAGTGAACTCTTGATGACCCGCAGTCATGAACTTCATGCCATTGTTACAAACAACCCTCTCTGTCCTCCAGAATTCAAAACATCAGTGTTTTTTGTTGACTTTCATCATTTTAAATTGGTCGCATAAGGAGTACGTCGTGGTGGCTGCCGTTTTTAAGTAGGTGGAAGATGCTTTTGCGCTGAGACCTCTCCTTGGCCCATTGCTGCTCAGAACAAATGTTACGATCAAATTATCATCCCCTGGAAATAGCAGCGTAAATGGGAAATGCTGACAACTTCTAACCTGAGCGGTGCAAATGGCATTGATAGAATATCTAAAATAAATGAATACGGCAAAAAAAAAAAAATTCCTGAAGTATGAATTTCCTTAGTACATCAGAACCACGTGGCTCTGAGCCTTCCGTAAATAGGCAAGGGAAAGGAGGATACCCCAGCACGGTGGGAAGGCCTTTGCTGACCCTTGCACAGTACTGTGCTCTGCTGGCATTGTTAAAGTAGCAAAGCTGGCTCTGTGATGAGGGCGGGTAATCAGAGGTGTCAGAAACCACTTCCTCCTCCCCCAGCCCCCCGCAGCACGGACAGCACAAGCCACAGCTGCGGGCTGTGCCTCTCAGATCGCAGGGGCAAAGCTTATGTGCATGAAGTTGCATTTATAGAGCTTTTTCTCTTTTTCAAAGTTCTTTTTGAAAGAAACATGATGGGCATTTAACACTCCATTTTATAGGTAAGATCACTAGCAACAAAAACATGGCTTATCCAGGGCTACTGCTCAGACTTTCTGATTCCTAATTCAGTGCTCATTCCATCAAAATCACATTTGGAAGTAGATGGAAGTTTAAACAATGATGATAAAGATTATAGTATGTCAGTATGCCTGACGTTTATTGAGAATTCATCACGTGACAGGTCTACGGTAAGTATTTCAATGCACTTTATCCCATTCTTGTTGAGCAGGCACTGTCATTATCCACATTGTACAAGTGAAGAAACTAAAGCCCAGAAAGGTTAAGTACTCATCCACGGACACACAGCTTTAATATTCCTCTGGATATTTGAAAAGATCTGTATAGCCAGAGATATAAGTTCCTTCCGTACTTCATCACACATTGCCTCGCAGTGTCTCTTCTATGGCTGCTTTATGGCGTTGTGTGCTTGTCTTGAATCATTTAAACTTTCATGAATGTGAGTTTGGATTTGCCATAGACAGGTCAGACTCTAGAGTCAGAATTCTCAACACTTGCCAAGTATGCAACGTTAGGAGAAAGAGAAACACTATTTAATGTATGCATTTTGTTTTATTCATTCATTTCCTTATTCTAAAAGTGATTTAGTTACACAGTTTAGAAATTAAAATATGTTCACTCAGTAGGCTCTTCAAGCAAAATTGGGAAGATTACTTTGTATAGAAAGGCATGACTAAGAAGCATTTACACATAAAAGCAGGATACAAAAGTGTGAATACACCAAAATTATAACTATGTAACATAAGCATTGGGATAAAAAAGCTATATAGAAACACATCAAGATAACACGAGTAGTTACGTTAGAGCGATGGTACTGTATGAGATTGCGTTTTTTTTAATGTTCTCTATTTCTAAATTTCCTGAGTTTCTTTTTTGAAAAAAATTTAAGAAAAATGTGAAAAACTTCCCCCAAATATAGCTTACTTATTGCTTTCAATCTCTGGCATTTTGGGAACCACAGAGAAAATACAATGTTATAAAAATCATAAAAGGTGGAAATAGCTCACATTTTTTATTTTCATTGTATCAAAACTTCGACAAATTTGTCTTGATTATACACGTAAAATTTGTCCCCACTGCCCGCCACCCCAAAAGAAAGAAACAAAGAAAGAAGTAAATTTTGTTGCACAACAGAACCATTAAATTTCATCGCTTTGTTTGGGAACTGCTTAACAAGTCCACAAACACCAATCTTGCTGGATAATTAAAACAGTGTAAATGTCACTATTCCAATCTTTGACATTTGATTTGGGTCCTGACAGGGTGCAATGAATTATAGAGAAGGAATCTCCCTGTTGTGAGCACATGTGTTAATAATCCTGGCACAAGGCTTTAATATTCCTCTGGATATTTGAGAAGATCTGTGTAGCTAGATATATATGTTCCTTCCACACTTCATCACATGTTGCCTTGCAGCATCTCTTATTCAACGGCTGCCTTATATTGTTGTGTGCTTGTTTTGAATCATTTAAACTTCCACGAATGTGGATCTGGACTTGCTGTAGACATGGCATCTTCCCCAAGGGCGTTGATTGTGTTCTATTTCTTACTAACACAATGTCATATACACCAGAGAAGGTCGACTATTATACGTTTGAATAATAGTAATAACTATAGTAATAATAACAGCTACCATTAATTGATCACTTACTATGCACTGGGCACTGGGCTTCATCTTACCAAACACTTCCTTGCTCATTTGATGAGAAGCAGTCTGTGCAGTGGATAGAGCCAGTCAGCCTGAGTTCCGAGCCCCCAATTTACTAGCTCTGTTACCTCTGACAATTTTCTTAGCCTCTCTGTTCCTTAGTTCCATCCTCAGTAAAATGAGGAAATAATGGTACCTTACTTCTTAGAGTTATTGCAAAATTAAATGAGTTGGTGCATGCAGTGTGCTTGCATATGGTAGGCACTCAGTAAATGGTAGCCTTTGTTAACGTCAGTGTATCACTATTGTTGTTCATTGTTACATTCATTGTTCATTGCAATGTTCATTCTTACAATTCTTGCCTCTCTCTGCCCCCGATTTCTCCCACGGACTTCCCCACCTCAATAGATGGCACCGCCTCCCTTCTAATGGTCTTTGTCAGAATTCAAGGTATCGTTCTTGAGGTCTGTCTTTGCCCTTCTCCAAATTTGGTCAATTGGCAAGTCCTGTCATCTCTACCTCCAGCCTATCCTGAATGTCCCACGGGACTCCATCCAGGGAATTAGCATACTGGAGTGGTCTTGCCTGAGTGAGGAGCCTCCCTCCACCACTTACTGGGTATGTGATATCGCACAAGGTACTTGAACTCTCATCCGGTACAATAATAGAACCTACATCATAGGGTTGTTGTGAGGATAAAACTCATATAATCCACATAAAGCACTTTAAACAGTGCCCGAACATAGAAACCATTCAGGCAATGTTAGATATCATTGTTGTTATATCCACCGATTCCATGCCAGTCCAAGCTGCCTGCTGTCCTCACTTGCAATTGTCTCTTAATTACCCTTCCTGCTTCCATCCTTACCCTCCAATCCCTTCATCACTCAATAGCCAAAGCAATCTTGTTAACATAACTGTATCTCTTCACTACTAAGAATATTTCAATGGCTTCCCGTCACACTTGGATAAAAGTCCAAACCCTTGGTCTTGGCCTACAAATCCCTATATGAGGTGACCCTGTCTACTCTGACCTCTACTTGGACTGTGATCCTCCCCTCTCTATAACCCAAGGGCACCAGCTATGTTTTAGTTCCTTGAATGTGTCAAGCTTCAGCCTGCCCCAGGACTTTTGCATTTGCTGTTACCTCTGTCCCCAGAACATTCATGTTGGCCTTTTTTAATACTCTCAGGTCGTCACAGCTCAAATGTTCTCTCTTCTGCCAGAATTTCCTTGAAGGAAATCTCTAAGTGGGGGCTGCCTTTCTCCCCTCTCCCCAGTCACACTGCCCTATTTTCAGTTCTTTGTGGCCATGCGTGACGATATCTTGTTTATTTGTTCACTGGCTTATCTTCTGTCCTGCCCAACAAGCTTGTTTCGGTTATAAAGGTAGCATAACACATTGCCCCCAAACTTGTGGCATAAAACAACCATTTATTATGCTCACAGATTACGTAGGTGAGAAATTCAGATAAGGCACAGTGGGGACAGCTTATCTCTCTGGGCCTTCACCGGAAGATTAAAGCTGGGCTGGGACAGCTGGCCTCTTTCTCTGTCTCCGTGTGGCCTCTCCTGATGATCCCTCCAGCACAGCAGCTACAAGGCAGTTGGGTTTCTTATATATCAACTTAGGGAGCTCGAGGCACACATCCCGAGAGAGAGCCAGGAGAATGCCATCTCACCGTTCACGAGGTAGCCTTAAAAGTTACACAGCCTCACTTCTACCATAGCCACAGCCGTGGGCCACTCAGATCCAAGAGGAGGGAACACGGACCCCCCACCTTTTCATGGAGGTGGGCCAGTGACACACTGTAAGAAGAGAATGTGACTGGAATATATTGGGATGGCCTCTGAAAAACAGTCTGCCCTAGAACTCCATGAAAGCAGTGACTTTTCATTCCCATAGCTCTAATGCAGTGTCTGGCACATAGTAGGTGCTCAATAAATACTTGTTGAGTCAAGGAACAAAATGCTTTATGATGTAAGTATCTCATATTCATTTTACAGATAAATAAAAAAGTTGAGGCTCAGTAAATTGCTCAGGTAGAAATCCAGGTCTGTCTGACTCCAATACCAGTTTCTTAACAAATTATATACACTCTTCATTCCCTGCTCAATGTTGAATACCGAATAAATGAATAAATTATTACATTTTCTATCCTAGTGAAATTATTTTAATATCACTGATTAACATTCAGATTCTATCAGGTCTTCTAATTTCCTTCCTAGATTTTTTCCTTCCCAAATTTTTTAGTACTGATTCTTATAATAAGTCTGATATGGACCAAGCATCCTTTCTCAATTGGATCCCATAATGGTTGGTTTTAGGATACCTAAAACAACTGCTTTCAGGTAGAAGGCCCTGTCATGGCTAACCACAGCTCTCAGTGGACCCCAGCCAAGGGGTGTCTAAGGAGCCTTCATCACTGAAAGTACCTAAAGGCTCCTTTCCTTGTCACTGAGCCTTTCTGTAGGCCGGTTCCTTGTCTTAGCCCTTGGTGGGTCAGGGTGGCTGAGTCGTGGTTCAGAGGATGAGCGCCACCTATTGACGACTGACTCCACCTCTAACACCCTGCAACTTGGCTTGGACCACCCTGCTCATGGTCCAAAGGGTGTGGAAAGGGTCTTAGTAGACCTTAGTCTTGACCTCCAACTCAAGTATTTGCAGTAACGCTAAGACAAACAGAATCACGGCACACTCATCATAGGGCGGAGCAGTGTGGTTCTGTGAGGTAGGCGGGTAACTCAAACGGGAAAGGATTCTTTCCAAAATACAGCTTGCATTTTTCCGGCAAGTCTCTCCCCTAAATGTTACTTTATTAAGGAAAATAATCTCATAGCATATTTAATACCATTCTAGCAAGGCATTAACTAGGTCATTATTTCCAATATGGTGACTTCACCTCTATTTTCATAATTCTGAGAAATTCCAGTTAATAACATAGGGCAAGAAAGACCAATCTCAAATAGGTCTGTTTAAACTAGGAGACTTGTAGCTACAGATAACAGAAAGCCCATAGTAACTTGACCAAGCCATGAGAAAGAAACCAGAAGGTCCTGTTGGAGGAAGTTCAGAGTTGGGTGGGGGGGCGTTCAGAGTTGATTATTCTGTAGACTGAGTCTAGATATCTAGATTTGAATCTAGGTTCAAAAATGTCATCAAGGATTCAGGTTACTCGTCGGCAAGAAAAAGAAAAAAGTACCGATAGGTGCACAGACATTGTGCTTTGCAAGAAGAGCTGGACATAAAATCGTTCGTACTGTAGAATTTCCTTTGTATGAAGTTCTAGGACAGGCAAAACTAATGTATGGTGATAGAAATTAGATCCGTTACCATCCGGGGCAAGGAATGGTGAGGGATTAATTGCAAAAGGGCACAAAGAAAGTTTCTGTAATGATGAAAATGTTCTCTATCTTGATAGGATTTGAGTTACTTGGGGGCATGTATTAGTCAAAACCCATCAGGTGGTATAGTTGAGTTTTATATGTTTCATTTACATAAATTTCATCTGAAAAAGAAAAAAATGTAAATCAATATTGAAACTTAGTTAATGACATGCATGCCGAAGTATTTAGGAATGAAGTTTATTGATGTCTACAACTTAGTTTGAAATGCATTAAAAAATTGGGAGATGGCTGGGCGCGGTGGCTCATGCCTGTAATCCTAGCACTCTGGGAGGCTGAGACGGGTGGATCGCTCAAGGTCAGGAGTTCTAGACCAGCCTGAGCAAGAGCGAGACCCCGTCTCTACTAAAAATTAGAAAGAAATTAATCAGACAACTAAAAATATATAGAAAAATTAGCTGGACATGGTGGCGCATGCCTGTAGTCCCAGCTACTCAGGAGGCTGAGGCAGAAGGATTGCTTGAGCCCAGGAGTTTGAGGTTGCTGTGAGCTAGGCTGACTCCACGGCACTCTAGCCCAGGCAACACAGAGAGACTCTGTCTCAAAAAAAAAAAAAAAAAAAAAATTGGGAGATGGATTGATATGTGATAAAACAAAGAGGGCAAAACGCTAACTATTGTAGGATCATATAGCGTTATGTATATGAGTGTTCACAGTACAATTCTTTCAATTTTTCTGAGCATTTGAAAATTTCCATAATAAGAAAAAGGAAAATTAAAAACAATAAAGCCTAATGGAAATGATGCATGCATCTACCTTCAGGTTGACATAAGAAATATCAAGTTTGGCTTTCTTTGAGATCAAATTATCTCCACTTACTAAGTTATCTCATCTTAGTAAGAAGGACAAATTACAAGAGTTACAAATTTCATCAATTAAATTTTTACATAAGAAAATTAAAAATTTTGAGGTGCCCCTGAGCTTCCTGGCACATCCCTGTGGTAAAAGTGAGCCTTCAAATTAGATTAATTAAGCCAAGGAAAAGAGACCGTGTTACCAACTATTTGTACCTTTCTGCAACCTCTTGGATAGCAAGAATGTTTTAATGAACGCCTGGGAGCCTGCCCTTCCCCACGTCCATCACCTTCCTGGATTTGTCCTTTTTTTTCAGTGAGAATCCTCCCTCCTCAGCTTCCTGCCTCTGGAAAGAAGCTACACAAAAAATTCTTATTTAAAAGAGCCAACAACTCTGTTTGAGCTATCAAGTGAGTTAAGCGAAGATGAACCAGAAGTATATGAATTAAATTTCCCCTCAAGTCCCATAGAAATCCAATAAATAAATTAAATGCATGTGGATTTAAAAATTAAAGGCCGAGAAGGCTTGAGGCAAAGTGCTTTTGACATTTGAAATAATAGAAACTTGAGAGGCGGCATGTAGCAAGATGTGCACTCACCTGGTGTAAGAGGGGCCCGTGGTCACCGCGTCTGCCTGACTCTGTTTATGGAGCATAATGACATTGCAGGGAAATTCAATAAAACTCTCTGGGAGCCAGATGTCACTTGAGTGCCATCGTTTATAGGTCAATGTCAGTGGGTTCCAGCTCAGGCCTCAACCCAAGAAGACTGTGATTGCTGCAGTTCGTGTTCCTTCAGAGATACCCTTTCCTTTTGGAAGAGTTTGCCTATAGCTTCAAAAGCAGACCTGCAAAAGGGTCTGCTTCTCCCTGACAATAGGCTGCAAGAAGATAAAAGATGTTCTCTCATTTTGACCCATTAGTTCCACTTTTAAGAATTTAGCCTAAGCAAGGAATTCTGAGATGTGGCCAAAGCTATACGTACAAGGATATTCATAATGCCTTATTAAAGACAGCAAAAATTTTCAAGCAGTCTTATGTCCAGCAATGGCAGATTGGATAACTACTTGTTTCAGAGGCTATTTTACTGTGTTACGGTAGTTAGCACAACAGATGCTGAGTTCGAGACCTGGCTTAGCCACTGCTAGCTTTGGCTCCCGGGGACAGTTACAAGTGTAGCTTGCTAAGCCTCTGCTCCCTCATCTATAAAATAGGAAAGATAACATTTTTCTCCTGGGGTGTTGGAAGGATGAAATGATATAATCGATGTCAAACCCTTAAACAGGGCTTGATACACTGTAAGTGCTTAATTACTAGTATCGCAATTGTGATTATATATTATAAATGTGTGTGTATATATATATATATATAAAATATTCAATTATGTAACTATTACAAATTACATTGTTTAAAAAAGATTTAATGGCATAGAAAAATGCTTATAATATCTTATTAAGTAAAAGAAAGAGAGTACAAAACCGAACATAAAATATAACTCGATTTTATTAAAATATACATTTTATGAACATAAGACAAAAGACTGGAGTAAATTTCACCAAAATGTTAGTAATGATTATTATGCCTGATAAGGAGAATACAGTTGATTTCAGTTTTGTTCCTTATGCTTTCCTCTATTTTCAAAATTACCAATCTGCATCATGTATTACTTTGTGGAAGTTCCTCTTAAATAGCATGTATTATTATAGTTTATTTTAATGGAGATAAATATGAAGAAAAGAGCAAAAAGAGACCCATAATGTTACCACCCAGAAAACTCTACTGAATTTTTTTTAAAGTAACATATGAACATGGCTAGAGGATTCAGAGAGGTACAAAATTAATTGTAGAAATTTCCATCTGCTTAAACCCCCAATCCATCCCCCAAAAGATAAACACTATTCATAGTTTCCTTCAAGGAATAAGTTATTCCTGCTGGAATAAATCTGGGCTTTCCATGACATTAAAGTATCCCCTTATACCAGTATCTATCAGTGCAAGCAGACTCATCTCATTTTTTAAATTTTTATCAAATTTTGTTTACATCCTGCTCTAAAAAGACCATTGCTTTTAAATTCCTTCGATGATCACTCCAATCCATGCCACCACCGTGCCTCCATCCCCTCCCAGCCCAGCCATAGTTCTCAGTCAAGCGAGTGCTTTCAAATCTCTAATCAGGGCTGGGCACACTTTGGGAGGCCAAGGCAAGAGGATCACTTCGGGTCAGGGGTTCGAGACCAGTCCGGGCAACATAGTGAGACCCTGTCTCTACAAAAAATTAAAAAATTAGCCAGGCACAGTGGCATGTCCCTGTAGTCCTAGTTACTTAGTGGGCTAAGGCAGGAGAGTTGCTCAGGAGTTTGAGGTTGCTGTGAGCTACAGTGATGCCACTGCGCTCCAGCTCTGGCAGCAGAGTGAGACTTCATCCTAAAAAAAAAAAAAAAAAAACTCTAACTATGCATTTACTTATACAAAAACATCCTCACACACAGCATATGGCATTGTTGTGGGTCTTCTGTTTTTTATGTAAATGGTATCACACTGTACACATGAGTTAAACTATGGCCTACTTTTCTATAGTATGAATATATCATAGCATATTTATAGTATTTCCCTGATGGATGAATATTTAACCTGTTTCAATTTTTATTATCTGTATATTTAGGATGAAATATTAATTATTTTTAAGTTTTGTCTTCGCTAAGCCTAAAACGTATATACAAATTTTAAATGGGATGTTGATGGCTGAGAAACCAAAGCTTATATGGCTTACTTGAGTATTCAAACTAATTGTCTTGGGGATCTGGTTGTGTTCATCCCATACTGGCCCTTTTGAATGAACCTGGCCCTTGCACCCTTGTCCACACTGTACCCCAGAAATCAGCAGTCTCTTCCAAGAGCTCCCCCAAGCTATTTCCAGTGTCGCCTCCTCTGCCACCTTGAGGTTTCTTCCCCCTCCACACCTCGCTGCTTCTCTTTCTTTTACTTAGCTCCAAAACACAGCCCCCTCGTCTCCTCCCAGCCAGGAGGCAGCTAATCCAGCGTTGGACTTGCTATTCCAGCTAATCACTGACAAACAAGAGGAAGAGCGGGTCAGGATAAAACACCCTTTGCCCATTTTTATACCTTACCATAGGGAAATTGACACCTTGAGGCAGGGTGCTCTGTAACATCCCCTCACCTAACACAGAAGTTTGTACTTGAAGTGGGAGGCTGCCGTGACATGAACCTAAAATGTGTGCATTGGTTTAGAGGTGCCTTTTAAGCCATCACAGGTGACTACATCAGTCTTTCCGATCTTCAAAACCAGCTTCCTTGCTGCCCACTGCCCAGTTGCTTAGTGGCGAGTGACAAGTGGCAAGAAAAATGATTTTAGAAGCTATAAACATGAAAAGTGTGTCATTCAGTAGCAAAACATTGGGAAGCAAAGAAATAAATCAGACGTGAACATTTTTGTTTAGGAAAGAACTTTGGCCATGGTTACTGCTCGTGGAATGGACTGGAAGCATATAGATCAGAAGCCTACTGAGATTTTGAGGGGACAGTGTTGTCAAAGAAACCATGAGCCAGGATTTTGTTCAGGCCTTAAGCCGGTGATTCTCAACTGGGGGTGATTTTGCCCCCCAAGGGACATTTGGCAATGTCTGGTAACATTTTTGTTGTCATAACTGGGATAGAAATGCCTCCATCCATTGGCATCTATTAATAACAAGGAGAGGCCCTAAATGTTGCTAAACATCCTACACGCATAGGAAAAACTCCCACGACAAAGAATTACCTGGCTCAAAAAGTCAATAGTGGTGAGACTGGGAAACTCTGCTTTACACCAACCTCAGGCCCCCCAACTTGCGAACTTCCACAGTACAAAGGGCCAAGGAGAATGCCAGACCACAGAGAACAACAGGCAAAGGAGTTTAATTCCATTCTAATTGAGAAAGTTGCCCTGCTGAGCAGCAGAGACCTCACCATGCCTGTATGCAGGATTGTACAACTGGATGGGCCCGTGCCTGCCATGTGACTGCCATTCCACCGTTTTCTGAACGGGAGCACTTACGGCCTTGTGCCATCCCTGTTCCATCATGGCATATGGGGTACATGCAAGATCGTGGCAGATACCTTGTCTTTTTAGGTCACAGGTCAATGAACATGAACTTTTGCCTCTAGACTTGGTGGAGATATTACACATCAGCCAGAGACTCAGGACACTGAGTGGGACACAGTGACTGGACTGAGGTTGGAGTTGTCTCCCTTCAAGGAGAAGAGTCGGCACGTTCTATGCATGGGAAGAAGGGTGTGAAAGTTGTTTGGTGATCAGAAGGGCAGACTGCAGCGGAAATCCCCAAACCCTAACCTAGACTGTATCTCCCAGTCTCCCTTGTGGCTTAGTTGGCTGTGGACCGATTTCTGGGCTATAGAATGGAGATACAAGTCATGGTCATGGCTGCCTGGCCTGGCCTCTAAAAACCTTCTACCATGCCCCCTTTTCCATTCCCTGCACCATGAGGCTGATGCAGAGACACAGGGGACTTGGAAGCCAAGTGTGGAGGAGGGCAGAGCCACAGCTTGGAAAGAATCTGCGTCCTTAAAACACTGCTTGGAGGAGAACTGCCTGCTGATCAGAAATATCTGTTTAGGGCTTCATCCGAGCAGGAAATAAACTTCTTTTATGTCAATCACTGCTAGTTAAGGTTTGGCTGTTACAGTGGCTAACGCTACCTTAACTAACAACAGAAGGGATCTAGTCCAACTGAGGCCTTGGACCCAGTCCAATTTTTCTAGTACAGCCAACCTCATTCTATTCCACAGTCTCTGAGTGAGCAGCATGCAGATTAACACTCAGTGCACTTATGAAATTGCTTGTTCAATGTCTGTCTTCCTCAGTAGACTCTGAACTCCATCAGCTCATGTCCCTGCTGTCTCCCCAGAACCTAAGAGAGCACCTGGAACACACTAGCCAGTCGAGGAATACGTTCTGAATGAACGAACAAAGCATCTTTACGTTCTCTTAAACACTTCTGAGCAGAATTCTAAGCCACTCATAATAACACGAACTAGCATTAATGATATGTGTATGCAGACACTGTCCTAAGCACTTTACATGGATTATTTCATTTTATTCAACATTCAACAAATATTTGCTGTGTGCCTAAAATGTGCCATTTACTGTCCCAGGGTCTGGGGCTTCACTGGGCTTCATCCATGCAAACAACTGACAATCCCTATACTCAAGGAGCTTATATTCTGGAGGACTGACATGCTCCCAGCCCTGCCCTTCTACACGTGAAAAGCAAGTACCCTGGCTGAGGACAAGGAGGGGTGGGGCGGGCGCACGTGAGCACAGGCCCACATTTCAACAGGAAGAGTCAAGGGCGGGCAGCGTTAGCAGCTCTGCTGGGAGGTGTGCAGCAGAAGAACAGGGGTGCTGTCTGCGCTACTCTGAAACATTCCATGAGAATAAGTGAGTGAAAATCTGAAGAAAAAGAGTGCTAGCTCAGTTTGCATTTCGAAAAATACACAGCAATAAAATTACTCTGTGCTCACAGTTCCTCAATTGTGAGCTCTTTCAGTGCAGAGAAAGCATCCTACCCGCCTCTGTAACTTCTAAGGATCAGCCGCCCTGTCTTGCACACAGTAGGTGTTCAATATGCTTGTTGAATTGAATCTAATCATCCTAAATCGGTAGTCAGGAAGACGGAGGTTTGGGAGGTGGGGTGGTCTCCAAATGGCAGGTCCCTCCCTTTGCTGCAGCCAGAGTGTGCTTCCTAAATACAGTGATACGCGTTCCTCTTTTTCAGTGTGCTCCTCCACTTTCACTGCTTTCTCTGGGTGTTGCTGGTGGTTTACACTTTGCAGGCCTGCATCCTGCTCTTACAACCTTAAGTTAGAGACGTGTGGTGCCTCGTCCACAGTTTCAACGTCCATCAAAGAAGACAGTGAAGATTCCCCATTTGCCTGCCTTCCTGGCACGTTGTCAGATCCAAGAAGCTAATATTTGTGGAAGCGTCGTAGAAACCACAAAGTCCTGCCTAAAAAGTCTTGCTCCTCTCCCACTTCTGTTTCTCTTCTTCCTGACATTCATGGAACATTATTTTGTGACACTGTGCTTGGCTCCTTACTTCATCTTTTCTTGTAGCTTCATGAAAATCCCACGGAATCTCCATTTTACAAATGAGGAAACCCAAGCTTTTAGGCTCAGGGACGTGCCCCAAACTCACAACCAGGAAACAACCAAGTTAGGACTGAAACCAAAGTCGGTTTGGTTCCAAGGCAGCCGTTCTGACTTCTGCCCTCCTTGCTCTGCCTCCTCCTCTTTCCCTCTACTCGTCCTCTCTTCAATTCCTCCTCCCCGCCAACCTTGCAGTGGGACTGGGAGGATGCTAGTGTTCTTCCTCGCAGCCACGTCTCCTGCCCTTCTTCCTTGCACTCAGAATTCTGATTTTGTTCAGGTGTGAGGTTTCCTGCACTTTGGGGGAGGCAGAGCCTCTCGCTGCTCCAGGGCGAATTTGGATTATTTGACTCTAAACCAATCAGAGTAATCACATTCCTTTGCTAATGATTGTTTTAAGCATGAGCATGTGACTCATTACTGGACAATGTGACAATAGAGAAGTCTTTTGAGAGGCTTATTGGAAAATTCTCTTTACCCTGTGTAAAAGGTACACATGGAAGAAACTTTGATGTGCAAAGATGTGATGCCTGGAATGGTGGCAGCCATTTTGTTATATAAGGAGGAGAATTGGCCCAATACAAAGTAGAGAAACAGAAGAGATATGGGTCTTTGATGACATCAATGAACTGTTGACTTAACCATCCCGAGAACTGCTAGAATAACTCTGGGCTTCCCATGACATTAAAGTATCCCCTTATTGTTTAAGCTGGTTTGAGTTGCTTTTCTGTTATTTGTGACTGAAAGTCTGACTCATATACACTTTCCCTCTCCTTTTCCCCCTTTATGCCTTGTTGTTTCCTTCAGGGTTCAGAAGTGCTGATCAGGGAACCAGAGTCCACGAGTTTGACATTCTTCTGCACTGTTGAAGCTGGGCTGGAAATGGCAGAAAGAAAGGTAAGGGGGCCCCTGTGCAAGGCTTATGTGGGATCTTTAGATGCCTCTAGGTCCACCTGAGGTTCACACAACAGGTTAGACCAGATGTTCTTTCCAACTGCTCAAGATGGTGGCTGTAGAAAGCCATGGTCATTGACATTCCTAGACACAAGACCAGGAGGTTGCTATCCATGGTCTGTAGCAGAAACGACGTTAAGGGTGGAGAACAAGAGTGATCCCCATACCTGCTTTGCGGGGAATCAAAGATCCCCGAATATCGTTAGTGCTAGAGGGGCCCTAGCACACATCCAATTCATTCCCATTATTTTAAGGATAAAAACCTGAGGCTCAAAGAGGGGAAATAACTATCCAAGCTCCCACGGTTAGTTAGTGCCAGAGGAGGCTCTGCGTATCCTGCTTTGGCTCCCGAGGGCCTCTGCATGACTCAAAGCGACAGCGATCAGTTGAGATGCGTGGTCCCAGATGGCTAAGCATTTCCCACGTTGTCCCTGAATATGCATAAAGGCAACCTTTTTCGTCTGGATATGGTTCAAATTAAGAAACAGTAAACTGAATCAGGCGTGGGGGAGGAGGGAAGTGTGAGAGTGTGTGTGCGTGTGTGTGTGCGCGCACACACAAAGAGGAGGTGATGCGAATGTTCGACAGCTGCCGCCACCCTGACTTGCCTCTTACGCTATCACCAAGCTTCCTGGTCACACCAGCTGAGCTTCCCAAAGCTCATGCCGTCCCGGCCTGCTACCGACAAATTGCAGTGATTGCAAAACAGACAACTCTGCGATTGCCTGAGTACATTTAATCTCCTCAAATTAAACCAACTTCACATTCGGCATACCATATGGAATTCTTCAGGGTGTTTATAAACACAGTTACACTTAAGCCCTCGTCCACTCTGCTTAAACTGTAGCAGAAATAGCACAGAGAGCCAAAAACATACAGATTGAAGGGACAATCTGCCACCAGGCCAAATCCCTCCAGAGGCGGAAAAGACTTTAGACATCATCTGGTCCAAAGGCCGTATCCTGGAGGCCATGGGCCGAATTCAGCACACAGATGTGTTGCGTTTGGCTCAATTTGTGTTTCTGAAAAATTTTGCGCCAACATTTAAGATTTGGAAAATTTCACACAAAAATCCAGACTTCCTGCATCTTAAAAAAAAAAGAAAACTGGAAATGTGACCACACTGAGCGCTAATTCCTATGTAACAGTGGCTAAACGTGAGAAGTGGCTTCTCCCTCTGCCAGGGAGTCCTTTCCTGTCTGCTCTCATTGCCACCGCTCCCTACTTTCTTGCGCCGTCTGTGGCTCATTTGCAATACTCGCGTGACCCTTGTAGGCATTTGATTTTGCCATCCTCATCTAAATCAAGGCGTTCGTCACAGAGGAAGAAACTGAATCTCAGAATCCAAAATCGACTTTCCGTCCCCGGGCCATGGAAGTGGGTACGTGGAAGAAAGAGAAGGCAAGCCGATGTTACCCACATTTTAAGAGCCAGACAGACCACAGATGACTTTAGGATTAGATGAGAAAGTGAGATATTCGATCTTGGCCTTGGGCTCATTGCAGATGTTCATTCATGCGTTCATGCATTGAACATTTATTACATGTTGCTTTTCGAGAACTACTTTAGGCTCTGGGGAAACAAAGATGATAAATCTTGATTTGGATACTCAAGCAGCTTACAGTCCAGCAAGGGCAAACAGACAGGGTAAGCACTTGGGTTCTAACACCCCTTCCCCCTCTCTTCTGGTCAGATCCACAGGCAGAGGGCAGTTCCATGCAGTGGTTACTGCCACAGGTGGACTTGGATTCAAATGCTGGTCCTGTCTTTGCCTAGCTTGGACAAAATGCTTCATCTCTCTAAGCCTCAGTTTAAAGTAATGAAATGCAGGCCAGTCTCAGTGGCTCACGCCTGTAATCCTAGCACTTTGGGAGGCCGAGGTGGCAGGATGACTTGAGGTCAGGAGTTTGAGATCAGCCTGGGCAACATAGCAAGGCCTCGTCTCTACAAAAAATAGAAAAATTAGATGGGTGTGGTGTTGCGCACCCGTGGTCCCAGCTACTCAGGAAGCTGAGGCAGGAGGATTTCTTGAGCCCAAAGTTTGAAGTTGCAGTGAGCTATGATGGCATCACTGCTCTCTAGCCTGAGCAACAGGGTGAGACCCTGTTTCAAATAGTAATAATAATGATGATGATGATGATGATGATGAAATGCCTACTTCACAGAGTTCTTGTGAGGAAACATTTGAAAAAACCCCTCCACAGAGTAGGCGTTCAATAATTGGTGTTTATTATTTTTCTGGAATGCTTTTCTCCCCTCCTGTATGACTCATTCTTGTTTTCTTCTTTTCCCTCCTTCATTTTTCTTTCTCTCTAATTTGTTGCAGACATTGATTTAAATTTTGGGATCTCCAAATATTTTCTACAATTGCAAGTAACTCCACTGGGTGATGGGCAGGACTCATAATGAAAAGTGTCAGTGCTTATTAAAATAAACCCACACGGCCTTGACTCTCACAAGTGGTGCATTGTTTGTGCTACTTCTTTGAAGGACAGAAAATTACTAAAGAGTGAATCCTTAATTATTTGCTCAGAGTGTCTTGGTTGATGGTCCTGCTTTGGGGTTCCCACACACAAAAATATTCTTCTGGGCCTTGGGCTTTCCAGATTCAAAGGTAAAACAAAGGACCAAGAGCCAGAAAAATCTTAGACTTTGATCCCAGGACAGATTCTGGCTCCCTTGTTGGTGACGGGCAAATTACTTCCTTCCCTCACTTTCCCCACCAGCAGTGCAGAAGTCAATTATTTCCACACCTCACTTGAGGGCTCAGAGACTTAATTAAGCTTTTGGAAGTTGGTTGTTAGTTAACCCAATTCTCTTCCTAAACTATCATTTCCTTTCCTAATCATATCTCCCCAACTTTTCACAAATTTGTTCCCTTTTCCTAAAGTCAGAATGTAGGATTACTCTTATTTTTCACTAATCCACTTCTATAAATGGTTTTTTTTAAATGATATTATTATCACTTTCCCATAACCAGACTCAGGGTGGGAAAATTCTGATGAATCTCCTCCGAGATGACCGAGACTCCAGAGGTGCTGAAGGAGAGAACTTCCTTCTCCAAAAGGTGAGCATTATCTTTGACCTTGAAAATGGAAAAGGGTCTTGGGCCCTATGGTCATTGTGGCAGCCTTAAGGGGAATTGTGGATTAGGTTAAACTTGCTCATTTTGCAGTGTGTAGTCCTAGCAGGAGCAAGAGTCCTTCAAACTCAGGTTCAAATCCTGGCTTCACCGACTCCTAACTGAGTAACCTTGAACACTGACCTTGAAGTCCCTCCCTTGGTAAAATGATGATGATAGTGTCCGCAAAGCTCTCCTTCCCGGGCTTGTCATAAGGCTGAAGTAAAGCCATATGAGTTTCTTCTTTCACATTCCCCTGCAAAGAAGTGTCTACATCTGTCTAATTTCTACAACTAGATTATAATAAACCCCTTGGGAATAGGGATTATGCAAGTATATCCAGCCTTTCTCAACAGGAGTTCCACAAGAGAATTAAACTCCACAGAAAATTATGTGATTGACTCTTTTCTCAATTCTCCCAAAAATGATATATAACTTGTACCACTTTAGACGTGAAGGAGAGACATTAATTCATTAACTAGAATGGAGGCCTTAGGACAATAGAGCTTAATTCTTTCCTGCAACCTGGTAAAGAAGCCCTGGAAAGGTAACAATGCATCACTATCAAAGGTAAACTCCAAACTTCTTGTGGTTTACTATAACAGAAATGCATGTCTAATGGTGTTCCAGATTGGCAGGAACAACAATTCAGAGCTTCCAACGTCTCCATGCTCATCAGCATCAAGGAGAAAGAGCTGGGAAGAGAGGTTTTCAGTTCTCGTTCTGTTAGCCAGAACTCCGCACAAGGAAAGCTGGGAAATGTAGTCCATCTGCGGAACCAGCGAAAAGAAGAAAAATGCTAGCTGGTTTCCGCCGTGTGTATTATCCCCTGGTGTTTAGGCTATCACAGAGTATCATACCAGTGACGGAGTTTAACACATGTTTATTCAGTTTATGAATAAATGAGTGGATTAACCAATCGGTCCTGACACTCCCCCTGTTTACCCTCTGTCCCATTGCCCTAACCCCTTTCTTCCAGCCAGTTGCTGTAGTTAGGAAAGCCCTCACTCGTTGATCTATAGAATGTTTACTACAGTGTTTACTATACTCTATATAGAGAGTGTTTGCAAAAGAGCACTTGGCCTCAACTTCCAGACCCTTGGATTTGAGTCTCAGCTGGATCACTTAGCATCTGGGTGACCCCGGGGCCAGTGGCTTTGTACCTATCATTACAGGTAGGTACGACATGCTCCCGTTTCTGTAGTGGAAACAATGGACTGTGGCCCATCTCATGGTTTTAGTGAAGACCACAGGACTTACAATTATAGTACTTTGGGAAGTACCATACAAATGTAAATGCTGTTGATATTCATCCTTGTTCCATTTATAACTGGAAATATTCAATCAAAGCATTTCTCCTGAAAGCGTATCTGTGTTATAAGAGGAAGCTTTGAACAGATTCCTAGTTGTGAAATATCAGGCACTTCCTTGCTAAGCATGCTTTCTGCTCAGTGTTCCTGTGTCCTAGCAGCTGCACGTCAATAATTTCCATAAGGGCCATCACAGGGGGACCAGAGCGTCGGGTATTGTTTGAATCTGTAATGATGACAGGCTCCAGGATAAGGGAGGAATACGCAAACACGAGCCAATATGCTGGTGAGATTCAAGCCAATTCAGAGAGAGGAAAGGAATGAAAGGGGTTTGGGAGGGGCTGAGAAGGGAGGAGGCAGGGATGAGGGCTTCCTCGTACCAGGGGTTTGGTGTCTCTGGCAACACAAGTGAACATCGACTGATCTAACTGGATTATTTCCTCCAAAGGGAAGGGTTATAGAGAATTGGGGGAAAATGAAACGAACAAAGGAAGTAATTCAAGGTTTATAGCCTCTTCCAATGAGGCAAAAGACAAATGCGTCATTTGTATGGAATCTAGATGAACTCTAAATTAAACTATTTACCCCTCTTGCAACAAGAGTTTGAAGGGCAACCTGCCATCACAAACAGAGCTCTTACCTCTTAGGAAGGCAGGTGATGTGGTGTTATAGAAAAGATGCTGGTTGTAGAACGAAATAGAGCCAGGGTTAGATTTTTGCCCTGCACTTATTTCTAATATGACTTTGGGGAAACCTCTAATTCCTGTGTCAAAGGTTTGTCGTAAAAACTAGATACAACAGTGTACCTGCTCACCTGCTTAGCACATAGTAGGCTTTCAATAAGTGTAAGTTACCATTTTTTTAATTTTTTTATTTCACGACTATCATTAGAGGAAGAAGTTATTATTATTAAATTAGACCAAGGTATCCATCTTCGCTAATGTAGCAATCGATATGCCCATTTCCAGATTACAGTGAAGGTTTGCAAAGCTCAAACAGAAACAATCTGATCAACTTGCACATGACTTTTTGGAAAACTTCATCCTGTACCATCAAAGTCATGTTACTAAAAGTACGCTAAGAACTCGCAAACTCTGTTGCCCTGGCTTTTCACGTGGCTGACTCATCACCGTCTTTAAAGTCAAGGTGTAAATAGTATCCCCACCTGTTGGAGGAGCAAGATCTTTCCTGACCATCCTATCCAGAGTAGACCCTTCTGGTAACCTCATCACTGGGTGTGTACATGTGTACTTGGTTTCTGTTTGTCTTTTCAACCAAAGCGCAAGTTCCAAGAAGGCAGAGAGCTTGTCTATCTTGTTCATGGCGGTTGTAGTATGGGACACAAGCCCAGATGTGATGTTGGAAGGCTGTTGGAAAGAAGGATAGGGAAGGAAACAGCACTGCCTGCGTGATTAGTAAACATTCTAACACTGGCCGCTGTCGAATCCCACAGAGAGCACTGCATCTTGACATGCAGATGCCCCGGAGAGGCAGCGGTTGACTGAAATGTGTTCTGGCGTGTAAGGGACTCCTAGGAGATCCCTGCACAGGAAAGAGCCCCTTCATAATATCCAAAGGGCAGGCTGAAATTCTGTAAAGTTTCCATGCTGGGCTGCAAAACCTCTAGCCATGAGATAAATAAGATGTAAAACTCTAACAGCCCTTTTCTCCTAAGACAAGGCCTGTGAAGCCCACATTCTTTGTTCGGCAGACCTCCTCCTTCATTGCCTTTTTACCTCCTTTCCTCCCTCCCTTTCTTCTTTCCCTCTCTCTCTAGCAATAGGATCAGGGAGGATTTTCAGAGGAGCCACTCCGACAACAAGAACCTGGTGGGGGAGACACAGGTTTGATACTAGGTGGGAACTGAGAAAGGAAGGGACCTGCAATTTACAAAGCATCTACTGTGCGTCGAGACTCGAGTGAGGCTCCGCAGGTAACTTGCCTGAAGCCGCACAGCTAACTGGTCAGATTTCACCACCCGTACTATTTAACTATTTTGAATTTTATTCAAACTGAGGAATATTTTCTTACAAATGCACATGCATGCTCTTTCATCCATTAATGTCATTTTCTATGGAAATAATTAGAGATGTACACAAAGATTCAATAATGAGATTGTTGATTACAGCATTGTTTTGGGTGGAAAAAATAACTAAAATGTCCAATAATAGAAGTTGGTTAAACAAATCATGGAATATTCATGCAGTGGAATACTTTTTAGCATTAAAAATATTGTCAGCTGGGCTTAGTGGCTCATGCCTGTAATCCCAGCACTTTGGGAGGCTGAGGTAGGAGGATCACCTGAGGCTAGAAATTTGAAATCAGCCTAGACAACATAGTGAGACCTTGTCTCTACAAAATATTTTTAAAAAATTAGTTGGGTGTGGTGGCATGCACCTATAGTCCCAGTTACTTGGGAGGCTGGGGCAGGAGGATCACTTGAGTCCAGGGGTTCAAGGCTGCAGTGTGCCATGACTGTACCCCTGTATGCCAGCCGGGACAACAGAGCAAGATCCTGTCTCTAAACAAAGAAAAAAAAAGATAGTGTCGTTGTTTATTGCCATGAAAACATGCTGATGATTTATTATTAAGCTACAAAGAAATATGTGTCAAACAATATATAAAATGTTATTTTGACAAATAAAAACACAGGTAAATATATACATATAAAAAATTCAAGAGAATATTAAAAAGTGTATCTTTGAATAATAGGATTATAGGTAATTTCTCTTCTTTTGCTTCTCTGTATTTTTAAATATTTTTATACAATGCACTTCCATCTCTTGAGTGCTTTGTTTTAGTTTTTTCTTTATAAGAGTAATTTTTAGAATGATTAGAAAGCTACCTTCTAAAACATTTTGCTTGAGGGCCCAGAATTTGGAAACATCTCTATTTTTCTAGCCATTGCTGAACAGAGAAATACGAATCTTTGCCAAAAATTCACATTTGGCCAATATTGTTTCTTTTTATAATTACATTGTCAATTGCTGATTAAAATGTAAGTGCCTGAAAACAGAAAACGTGTCCTTTTTTCCCCTCTTTAATCCATGTCTGTATGTGGTACTCAATGAATATTCATGGTTGTTTGATTTCTTCCCTTTACCCCTTTGGTCTTGTCTTGTCTTTTTTTCTTTTCTTTCTTTTCCTTTCCCTTCCCTTCCTTTTCTTTTTTTTTTCTTTTCTTTTCTTTTTTCTTTCTTCCTATTTTACAGCAGAAGCCTTTTATTTGGACCCTTGGTAATTATAGTTTGTGAAAATTTGGATAATTTAGACAAGACTAAAACTCACTTTTTTTTTCTTTTGAATAAAATAGGGTTTGTTGAGTGAAGTGTCCATGTAAACAAGATGAGAAGGGAGGGATATATTTAACCTACTGGAGAAAATACTTTTGAACTCTGTACAACATCCTTTTGTGCCCAGTTAATTAAAGGACTGGTTACAAATGATTATAATTAATTGACTTCATTTGGCAGAGTTTCTTCCTGGCATCACCCTGTGTCCTATTAGTTTGTGTTATTTGTCAGTATGGAAAGTAACACATCTTTTCCTTACAAATAGCACCAATTTAGAACTTGTTCCACAATTTGAGTGGATCTTTCATACTCTTACTTCTAATTTTCAGATTTTACTGTGTTTTAGAACCCCATATATCCCTCTTTAAAATAAAAACATGCTTTTAAAATTACAAAAATTTTTCTTCCCTAAAAAAAAAATATGGCTACAAAGTACAGGGCGTGTATTGAGAAATTAATCGTGCTCACTGAATAAAAACTAATGTGAACAAATCAGAGTGTGTAAAAGTAAAAAGTGAAAGTCCACACCCCAGCCCGCCTGGCCGGTCTCCATGCACAGGCGCAGAGATTTCTAAGAGTCAGGTCCACGGGGCTGGGATGGGCCTCCTTCCTCATTCAGTTTACAGTGGCTGAATGTGCTTCTGACCCTCTGACAACGTAGCTTCGGAGTATTCAAGACCACTTGGTACCGAAATGCCAATTTGATAGAGTCGACGATTTTTCTGTTTTGCAAAGTATTTTTTGTTCGGTTTTGTTTGCTAAAAGCAAACTCATCAATTAGCCTTTAATAATAGGTAATTTTTTCCTTCATTGAATAAAACAGGTATACAATGAAGGTAAGAATTGACATATGAGTACATAGAATCTACAGCAGTCCCGCCAGAGCTGTGCTGTCCAATAAGCCAGCCGGTATCACATGTGGCTATTCAGATTTAGATAACATTTAAAGTCCAGTTCCTCAATTGCACTAGCCACATTTCAAGGGCTTAATAACCACGTACAGCTAGTGGCTACCATATGGAGAATGCAGATGGATAACATTTCCATCACTAGCAATAGAAAGTTCCATTGGACAATGCTGCTCTAGAGCCTAATATGAGAAAAAAATACAAAATCATTAGTAAAATACCTTCCTCATAACAGATATATGTTTCAAATTTGGGCTACAGACATCTTACACTTTATAGCAATAGTGCAAAAAATATAACTGGAAGAAGGACAAAAATATACCCCAGGGAAAATACAAATCAAAACCACAGTGAGATATCATCTTATCCCAGTTAGATTGGCTATTATCAAGAAGACAAAAATAACCAATGCTGGCAAGGATGCAGAGAAAAGGGAACTCGGATACACTGTTTGTGGGAATGTAAATTAGTATAGCCGTTGTGAAAAACAATATGGAGGTTTCTCAAAAAACTGAAAATAGAACTACCATATGATCTGGCGATCCTACTACTGGGTATTTATTCAAAGGAAGGGAAATCATTGTATCAAAGGGATACCTGCACCCCTATGTTTATCGCAGCACTATTCACAATAGCAAAAATGAGAAATCAAACCAAGTGTCCATCAACACGTGAATGATTTAAAACAGTGTGGTATGTATTATATACATGTGGAATATTAGTCATCCCTTAAAAAGAATAAAGTCCTGGTAATTTGCAACAACATGGATGGAAGTGGAGGTCACTAGGTTAAGTGAAATAAGCCAAGCACAGAAAGACAAATATCACATGTTCTCACTCATCTGCAGGAGCCAAAAAAGTTGCTCTCATGGAGGTAGAGAGTGGAACGGTGATTAGCAGAGGCTGGGAAGGGCGTGTGGGTGTGGGGGATGGGGATGAAGGGAGGTTGGTTAACGGGAACAAACACGCAGTTAGGTAGAAGGAGTAAGTTCTGGTGTTTGATAGCACAGCAGAGTGACTATAATTAACAGTGTTATACTGTGTATTTCAAAATAGTTAGAAAGGAAAATTCAAAATGGTTCCAACACAAAGAAATGATAAATGTTCGAAGGGATGGATATCACTAATTACCCTGATTTTATCATTACACATTGTATGCTTATATCAAAACAGTATATGTACCCCATAAATATGTACAAATACTATACATTAATAAAAAATAATTAAAATTTTATATATATATATATTCTGGACCTTCTATTCTGGTTACTATTGTTATGGAACAAGTCACCCCAAAACTTAGCACCTGAAAGCAACAGCAATCATTTTATTATCTCTGCTGGTTCTGGGGACTGGACCGAGTGAGGCAGTCTTCGCGGGGAGGGTCTCTGTGCAGTTGCAGATGGTGTCTGGGGCCGGAGTCGGCTGGAAGCCTTCCTCTCCTGAGTGTTTGGTGCGGCTGTCAGCAAGACTTCAGCTGGGGCGTGTCCTGGAGGAAGTGGTAACACCTCTTGTGATCTGGCCTGGGAAGTCACATTGAGGGTCACATGCAGAAGTCCCAGGCCTCGCAATTCATGAGGAGGGAACACGAATGCCTGTTCTTGACAGTGGAGGGTGCAGGATGGGAGAGCTTGCGAACTACCTTCTGCCGCATATTCTCAGGGACAGGTGAAGCGTCCGTCTTCTCATCACTACCCTCCTGGTCACGGGTCCTGACTATAGGTGGAGCCCCAGCTGGGACTTGACCACGTTAAAGGAAAACTCTAATTGCATAACTTCTACAGTGCTTTTTCCAGCCCAAGTAAGAATTCTGAATTTTTATTGTACCATGCAGCACCTTAGCATTATGGTAAAATCTATGGATTCCTCAGAATAATGTTTTCAAGTGCATAAAATAAAAACATAAGATTACAAAAGAAACCAGTCGTAAGGAGACACAGTTAGCAAACTGTTTAGTTAAATTATAATTTAGTAATATCTATCAAGCTCTAGTAGCAGGTCTTATTAGTACTATAATTTCAAAGCTGTGATGAGTGTAAATGCTATTTCAAGATATCTGTAACAACTGTAATGCTACATGAAAATATTTGTGATTTCTGTTAATGACAAATTCATAAATACTGCTAACATTAGTGTGCTTTGTTGTCTACATTCATATTTAAAGGAAATGCTGAATTTCAGTTAAAGGCTAGTGAAAATAAAGATGTGATTGTTTTCTCTCGTCCAGGTTTGTGGATCCTGAGTCTGCTCTGTTCAGGAGCCTCAGAGCTGCAGGTTTGGTGCAAGTATCGGGGCTGGACACAGGGTGGGCAGAGGGCAGAAAGGCAGGGGCTAAACTGCTCAGAGTGAGAAAGTAACAGGGATCTGTACAGGGAGGAGAAGGTTCTGGAAGGACAGAAAGCTGGAGACCACAGTCAAAGGTGAGGTCTGAGGAAAAAAAAATCCCCTGGTCAAGAAATGCCCTCTGGCTGAAATTCAGGCCAAGGAAACTTTAGGTCCCATCCAGATTGTCCTGCTTGATTTTGCCTCTCACCCCCAAATTCCTTGTCGCCACACCGTGAGCTGCTTCCCCTTTTCTGCCAGTCTGGACTTCCTTCCAGCTCAGGCAAGCGGAGTTTCTGTCACAACCCCGTCCCTGAGCCACCGGTCCGGTCCCTTCTGCGGGGGCTTGAGCGGACTATTTAACTACACTGCTCTCCTCTGTGCCCAAACTCTAAATCAAATGAGAGAGCCAGGGATGAGGAGATGGACGTCAAAACACAGACTTTGCCGCTACTAAAGTCTGGACTGGACGGTGCGGCTCAGGGGTGGGCTTCCTGCTTCTCCCTGCCTTTCCGGCCACCACATGCCCCATTCTGAAGCCGGAACCCGCAGGAGAAAGTGGGGAGGGGGTATCTGCGGCGCAGACGGGCTTAGCTGCCTGGCGCGGGCCCAGGGAAGGAGGGTGGAGGGGAAGGGGCAGCGGGCACACGCATGCGCTTACCTTGAGCGTTCTCCGTAGGTCCGTGCCTCCCCTCCAGGAGCGTGGTGGACGGCTGTCACCACCCGTCAGGGAACTCCACCTCCAAGGGGAGGAGCTGAGGGAAAACTCTTGGTAGGATCTGAGGGCTGGGGAAGTACCCACCTCCAACACCCGCATTCTGAACTGCCCTACCCAGGCATTATTATTATTATTAACAATAATATCATTATTGATTATGAGAATGAGAGGAAGAGGATCAAGAGGGCTCCAAACCTTGTCATAGGGACTGGATTAAAACTTTTAATATAGGATCTCATTTAATTCTCACAAAAACCCTCTATTGTAGGAGGTTGAACCATATGAAATTGCAGATATTTGACCATTGACTTACAAAAATGGTAATTTTGTATCTTCTGATCTAACGGTTCCCCCATTTCACAGATAAGGTCACTGAGACTTACAAAAGGGAAGAGACTTGCCAAGGACCGTGTAGCCAGTGAGAGATCCATCTCGAACTTTAACTCAGGCCTGAGTCTAAAGCCCGTGGTCTGAACTGCCAGGGCAAGAGGGAGCTGGGCCGCGCACCGGCAGACACACCTGGGGGCTGGGAGGCTCCGTGCACAGCACGGCAAACACCCCGGCCTCTCCCAGGCCTGTGCCAGGGATTAAGAGTAAAGAGAGTTAATATATAGGCTCTGCCACCAGTGGGGCCTTGCATGCAGTATAGCAGGTGCTCAAATATATTTCTGACAGGTTAATTACCGAGGCTCGCCTTCTTACACAGCACGAGGAAAGCCTACTTGGCCCGGAGAAGCCTGCAACCTTGCGACGTCCAGCCCCTTACTGTTTACAGAGCTGGTAGGCACACGTTCCTGGGGCCGACCTGCTGCTTTGTCAAGTGCCTGATCAAGGGCTGAAACTGATGACTTAGCCTGCTTCCCGAGAGCGATGACTCTCCGCCGCTCAGATCAAGTTGGCTTACAATAGAAATCAAGGCCAGAATGGGAGCAGCCTTGGGCCAATTTAGAGAAATGCTAGAGGTTCAGAGGCAGGGCAATTTCGCATTCCTTTTTGCATTTTTCCTGAGTATGAAGCCACCCCCTGGTTCTCACTTGTCGCGCCGTGCTTGCCAGCAAGAATGATGCAACAACTTGGAGTTCTTCCGACAGCAGTTTATTGGGGTGAACAGCTTCAACAAGATGGCGAGAGACCCAGAACGGGAAGTACGGTTGACTTATATAACAGCACAAGTACATGTGGCGGAATGTGATTGGCGGCAGTCCCTGACGCACCATCAAGAGGCGGTCTCCTT